>JAJIYU010002959.1:0-28257 GCA_030144865.1 Tinospora cordifolia | reverse complement strand
TATATATATACAAAGTCTTTGCCTTTAGATAAGTTCACTTACTTCAGAAAATTATTGGGTGTCGTAAATATTTGAATTAGAGGGAATGTTAAAGTTGATGTAGAAATGAGTTGATTTTTTTTTTTTGTTTTTATCAAAGAGAAATGAGTTGATTAAGTCCACCTAGAAGTGGGTTATAGTCATGTTAATTTTAGAAAATCATGTTATCTGTTATACGTAGTGCTATGTAAGTTATAAGTGATTATGAATGGTTAGAAGTGGTTATTAATAGAGTCTTAGTAGGGAAATGATGTCCTGTTTTTTAGCATTTAATTTTTCTTTTGGATCTATTTGAACTCCTTGAAGTAATGAAGAAAATATCTAGATTTTATAGAGCTAAAAGATTGATTTAGTACATTTGTTCATTTCTTAAATAATTATAGAGTTTTTTTTTTTTTTTTTTTTTTTTTGAGTTTCATCTATGGTCTTAGTTTTAACAAAGACATGGGACTTAGGAAATCCTATGAGTTTAGCTGAAAGCATTTTGAAAATTGTTTTAGTAAAAGGTTTGTTTAAGTTCCAATAGCCTTTACTTTAGCTTTATCTATCTCCTCTTTGTAATTACATTCTAAAGAATGTAAGAAATTAGTTTGTAAGTGTTATATTATAAGCTCTTGCCCTGTTTGAGCAGAGCTGAGTTGAGCTAGTCCAGATGAGTTGACAATTGATGATACCGATAAAAAGGTTAGTAAATGGTGTTGAATCAGGCTAAGTTGAGCTAGTCAAGAGTGAGCTCATGAAACAACGAACCACAAATTTGAGGATACATGTATCATTGGTTTTGCCTGGGAGACTATGAACCATGGGTCGACCTAACTAAGGAAGACCAATCCACAAGGTCGACCTGAGCTTGTCTTCATTTCATATTATCGCGATATTCTAGATACTTTTAGCTACAAATTTAGATATTGCCTATATGAGTAAGATTTGAGCAAATCTACGAGTTGCATAGACTAAACTGGTGCACTAATAATATCAAAAACCACAGACCTTCAAAACCTATAAATTCCTCGGCTATTCTAAGTCTAAATATCTCATTGTTTTCTTAAATCAATTATGTTCTCTATAAAGCTTTTTTATAAGAATAAATAAATTTTTTTCTTAACTTTTTCACCCAACTCTAAGGTTGCTCCTTTTTTTTTCTAGTTTCCTATGTTGTGGTCTAGTTCCTCATCAACAATAAGTTTTTACATACAAACAATAAAGTATTGTGCTCCCTCTAATAGAAAAATGTTGTCTATCTTTTCTTTTTGGAATGTTCGAAAAAATTATATATTTTTCTAGCTAAGTTCTTATTTTCTAATTTATCCTTACTTGAGTGTTCTTGAATTACTAAATAATTTAAAAATATGATTGAGTAATTTTATTTCAAATTACTATTTATAATTTAACTGAATAGAACCTTAATGCATGTAAAAAAGGTTTAAAAAGAATTATATATAAAATTATACTAATTAATCAAATTTTCTTAAAATTTTTTCAAAAAAAATAAAAGCAGACAAATTTTTTAAGATAAATAGATGATTAAGGAAAATGAAGATGGGTGCGACCCTTGCTATAAAATAGATGCTACAAATTTTGGTACCTCATGAAATCTACACGTCTTCAGCCTACACCACAATGGTAAAAATTACCTGTTGGGATTGCGTAATTTGATTGTTATTTTCCTTTAAATGAGATTTGAATTTCCTTATTTATATATATAGAATTATCCCTTGCAAAGATATTTTTTTCATTTCATATGAAAACATGAGTCATATCCAAATGATTTAATTTTGGTACAAAATATAAAATAACTATTTGAGCCTCAGTCAACAATATATCAAAAGAAATAATAAAAAAAATAGTTTTATTGCTACCACCTTTAAATGAGACACTGAGTTTAAATCTTCTTTATATATGCAATTTTATCTTACTAAGAACACTTCAGTATAAATATGGATTAGAAGAATGTTTATATTATAAAGAATTGGATAGACATTAAACTAAAAAAATTGTATTTTTAATGTAAATATAAACTTTAAATGTAAAGTTGTAATCGTAGAAATAAATATAAACTTTTAGATGATCATGTTAATATTATGTGAACAGAATAAAAAAATAAAAAATAGTTAATAATTTTAAAATAAAAAATAAGAGTAATTTGCAATTTTTACCTTTAGAATGTTTTTGCTTGGTAAAAAAATCAGAATTTTTTCAGAAAATTTTAATTTTTTTAAAAAAATTTTATTTTCTTATGTTGGTTGATTAAAATGGTGAGAAAAAATTTTAAAAATTTTCTCAGCCCAACTACCAAAATTTTCTCAACTTAAAGGACAAGAAAATAAAATTTTCTTATGAAAAAATTTTTATGCATCAATTTAAAAATAATTATTTATAACTAACTTTTAATAAATTTTTTTGTATCCAACCAAATAATCATGAAAAAAAATTTCAGCAATATTTTTTCAAAATAATTTTTTGAAAAATATTTTTTTAACAAAAATTTTCTTAACAGACAAATATACTCTTAATTTTTAACAAATATAATTATGAAAAATGCATGTACAGGTGGGTCCTTGGCAGCGAGAATTTAACATTTCTTTTTATCTCCATGTATGCAAAAGTAAGAAAAGGTAAAAACTAAAACAGTAAAAAACATCTACACCATCTTAAATCTTCCAGCTTCGTCTTCATCATCATCAATAAGAAGCAGAAGAGCAACAATTGGTCCGCTGCTTAGAGAAGATAATTTACAGCGTGAGAGAGATGACATTCGGAACGACGGCGAGGCAGGCATACGGAGAAGCGGCGTATTGGGATAACCGGTACGCGCAGGATCCTCGGCCGTTCGATTGGTATCAGAAGTATGCGGCATTGGCTCCGCTTCTCCATCTCTACGTTCCTCGCCATCATCGCCTTCTTATAGTCGGATGTGGCAACGCAGGTTAGACTGGTTTCTTTTCAGATCTGCTTTCGTCTTTATTAAATTTCGCTGAAGTCGTCGTTATAAATGTATATAATAGTCTTAAGAATTCATCAATGTTTTGAATGTTTCTGATGTGTTGTTGAATCTGATCCTCTGAGCTTGATATTCAATCTCACTCTTGTGTTCGATCTCTGTCAGAATCTTCAGTAACCTGAAAATGTTGCCAATTTATATATATTCTTCTTCTTTTCATATGTTTTTTTAGAAACTTCCAGACCGTGTTAATGATCTGTCGGTTAATAGTGTTTAATTAGCTCAGAAAGCGTTATCTTGCTTGAATTTAATTATTGTATGCTATATTGTAAGTCGTGATGTTTGAGTTAGGGATTCATTTATTCTTACATTTCTTGAAGCTCAAGGAGGCTTGCATGCTTGTTTATGTTTAAAGAAGTGGCAATGGAGAGAAAGCATTGAGCAAAATTGAGTTCAGTAATCTGTTGCTATAGATGAACTTATTGCAGTTAATGCTTCCGAATAGATCCCGCATTTCTTTTCCATGTAGCTAAAGTCACTAAGTTCCTTTTTTTTTTTTTTTCTGGATTAGCCAGAGAAAAGGAAGATAAATTTGTTAGTGTATATATTGATAAGTGATTTAATGCAAATAACCAAGTTGCAATTGTGGTAGGGTTCAGTGAAAGCATGGTGGAAGATGGCTACCAGGATGTTGTCAACATTGATATATCTTCTGTGGTGATTGAAGCTATGCAGAAGAAGTATCATGATCACCCGGCACTTAAATGTATCCTACTTGTTGTCTTCAAGGGTGAATTTCTGTATCTAGCATCTGACGTACTTGTTTACCTGAGTTAAGTGTTACTTGCCTTAGTAGAATGGCAGTTACCATGCAGACGAAATATTGTGATTTCCCATGGATAAAATCATTTTTAGTCGTGTCTTCTGCTTAGCAAATTGTTGATGATACTTGTATGGAGGGTGCTATATGCACACAGGTTTTGACCAGTGAATCTCCAATTTGTTAAAACACTCACTGATAACGTGGAGATACAAAACGGAACATGTTACTATAATGAGCTTTTGTGGGTTCGCTATTTCTCTATCCTAAACACTTACTCAGACACGGAAATGGATGTTCGAGATATGCGTGCGTTTGAATCAGGTTCTTTTGATGCTGTTATTGATAAAGGTGCCTCTCCTGCTTTTCTGCTATTCATTTTCTCAAAACCTGTTATATTTTCTTTCAAAATAGGATTCTCATTTGAACTTTCTCTATTTATCATGGTATCTCATGTTTCCAGGAACTCTAGACTCTATCATGGTGAGTGTTGTACACTTTAGATACTCATATATTTGCAGAGAACGAATAATTAACAAGAAATCTCCATTTGTAGTGTGGGAATAATTCACAACAAAATGCAATTAAAATGCTTGAGGAAGTTGAAAGGTATCTTTCCTTGTAATTGTTTACTACTTCTATATTTTTCAATCCTATTTTCTTAGTCTGGATCTAGTAATCACAAACTGACCGCAGTTGACCTATTACAGGGTCCTCAAGGATAAGGGAGTGTACATCCTGGTATATTGACAACATTCTCCAATCCTCTGAATGCAAGAGCTGTTTTATTTTTCCTAAAATTACTCCATGTTCATAGCTTGCTAAATGTCTATTTTCACATATATATTGCTTCCTGTTTTTGGCATTGACAGATTACTTATGGAGCACCAATTTATCGGCTATCCCTGCTGAGGGACTCATGTTCATGGACAATAAAGCTTCATGTAATAGGTTGGAAAATTTCCTTTTTTGGTCTCTTAATCTATACAACATGCTTCAGAATGTTGTTTGATTATCTCTTTCCCCACATTCTCTGCCCCATTCTTTTGAACCTTCCAACATATCCATATAATTTTGTACAAAGACCTATATATGGACCCATTGTAATTAAATGATTAACATGCTTTTACAATAATGAATTTTCTCTTTTCTATTGTTGCCTTCCTTTCATTGAGTTCCTTTTCTTACTATAAGTATTTTTTTTTCTTTGTTAGACTCCTTTTATGTTGAGTTTGGTAAACAATTCTTCTTTTTTAATCTTTTGTATTCACTAAATGTTCTCTTAAGCTTCTTTGAACAAGAACGCACTATTTATCTGGTTGACTCTTATAAATTTTAGCAGAGAAGTCCATAGTTGAGAGAAAACCAGAGCATCAAACATGGGAATTAACCAATCCAGTGCCTTTGAATGACGATGGCAGCTCAGTTGAAGCAGCTCTTGGAAGGAATCCTGAAGTCCATTATATATATGTCTGCACTAAGGTCAGCTAGCAAATTCATTCTTTTGATTTCCTAAAATTATTAGACTTTTGATTGTTTGAGTAACCTAAAATGTGCCAAAATAGCAAAGTTTTTTTTTTTTGGATAATTGACTCGCTGCATTTGATCCTCACATTTTCAGGATGACTCTCTAAGAGCAAAGCATGATATCAGCTGTTGAAAGAGTAGGATGGAGACATTGCGCAATTTTCTGATGAGATTTTTAATCAGTAATACTTCATGAATGTCCATTGTTCAAGTAACATATAGAAATAGATTATTGGTGTCCTTTTTGTTTGTATTTTACTTTTATTAATTGGATATGTAGTCTGTATTTTCAACCCACAAATTCTTGAACAACACATACAGAAAACAACTTGGCTGTCAACTTGTATTCCATCTTTGCTGCATAGAGAACTACACGAGCAGTTTACTTTTCTAGTGGCTATTGCAACTAATGCAGGATTACATATTGGAATGGTACAGCTATAAATTTGAAAAGAAATTGAGAAAAACAAAAAAAAGGACATTATCAGCAGCTAATGATAGAAACAACTGTGGTAAACATGCCAAGTTGCCAAGAGCTCTTTCATCCAAGATGGTAGCTGCTTTGTTTTTTCCCTTTCTATCAATAACTTCTATGGGCTTGTTTGGTTGGGGTGAGTTCGGGGAGGAATTGCAATTCTAGGGAAGTTTGCCATTTCCCTTGTCAGGTTTGCATTTGCAAACAACTTCCCAAGAATTGCAATGGGCCATTTTCTTAGCCATACAAGAATTGGAATTGTAGCTGCTTTTGAAAAGAACAAATTATTTTTAAAAGACATAAATATATTTAACTTCTTATGAAATAGAAATCTTAACCAAACAGATAAATTGCATATTTCTCAGGAAGTTGACCTCAAACGAAGCATAGGGTTTTAAAATCAGTGTTGAGCATAAAACCTAATTTATGGTTTTGCCATGTTTAGGATGCATGCATTTACAATATGAAATACAAATTTTAAGTGCTTTTATGGAGCACTCAATGTTTGGAGAAAACGCTTTCAACCCAAAACACTGACAAGTTGGCTTTCAATTAGGATTGATACTGTAAACACTGATCAAAAACTGTGTCTGCTTTAGAATGTAAGAAAACCAATAGCTTCCAAAAACTATGACTGACAATTAGCTTAAAAGGGACCACTTGAGGTCAATTTTACTTGGAAGGGAAGAAATAGAGAAGCTTTTGCTTTCCTTCAGAATCATCACTCAAAAGAGCCTTAAATCTCTTCTTCTTGAGGAAAATTGGGCAGGGATGGGAACCACATGTCGGTTGTTGAACCACTTTTATGGTCTTTAAAGACACTCCAACTAGTTCTGCCACCCATTAACTAATGACTCACATCAAGATGGATATGTTCTAGTGTTACATTTTTTTGTCCCCCCAAATGTTAGCATTCAAGAAAAGAGAAAGCTCAAAAGATGCTGACACTGAAGCAAGAGGAAGCTAAGGTTCCTCAGTAAAGCCAAGATAATAAGCACAGAGACAAGAGATATAGAAAGTACTTACAGAAATTATGCAAACTAATTATTATGATATTGTTCTTGAGGGAATAAAAACTTCCTCGACTACAGATAGAAGGATTCAGATGTACACCATTAGAACTAGCAGACACTATTTAAGTGCCAAACGTCCTCAATATTACCTTTTCAATTGTTGTTGATAGCCCTTCAGAGAGTTAATTTGAGTCATAAATAGGGCTACTGGCATAGAATTGACCAAATGCTTAAATAAATAAAAAAAACGTATGAGTTCTTTTTTAACCAACCTGACAGGTAAATGACCTGATGAGATTATTGAGATTTCATTGCAGCCACTAGACCATCTTATCTATCTGAAATGTCCAAGATAGGAAGTTTTAGATAACAGTTGGGATCAGTAGATCCTGCATACCCACCAGATTATAGCTCAAATGGCAAACTCGTGCATTAATCATTGAAAAGAAATACATTTATTTGTGGATTAGTTGGAACAAAATGCTTCCAAACCTAATGCCATGTCTTACTGCTACAAGAATTATGAATTGCACTTTTACACAAGATAAAATCAGTATCTTCACATGTACAAGAGAACTGCAACCAATGTAAGATTAAGGCTTCATATATGATTATTTCGTGGCATCTGGATCTTTGCCTTCATTGAAACAAGGGGATGAACGGTTAGCAATCCATTGATGAACAGTTAGAGAATCAACTCAAGCATTAAAATGACAAATGATTGATATTAAGGTTCCATGCATGTGGATATAGAACTGCACAATTCATGAGCATCTTACCCTTCATGATTGTACACTTGCACATCATTTGTTCCTTACCCTCTGATCTTCAATGATTTTATTGTATGGATCAATACCATCAGACGTGCGATATTGAGCAAGTTCATCGTTTACTCGAGAAAGAAGCTTTTCTGAATTTGTTAGCCTTCTACTTAGCTCATCATTACCAGCTCTCAAGCGGATGTTATCCTGTTAATAATAGAGAGTTTTAAAGCATAAGAAATATTGGATCTAGTTATATGGTTCAAAATAGAGAACGTATAACAATACCTTGATGTTCAGTGGTTGCAGAATCCTTGGCTGGATTCTCTGCAATCTGGAATGTTTCTTCACCATCTCATCCATTTCTGTAATCTTCCTTTTCAAATTGGCTTTGTCCACCTGTATGTCAAGATGCGAAAATTGAAATGATAACAAGTTTAGAAAATAAAGAGTTAGGTCTATGAAATAGAGTTCATAGAGTTACTAATGTGAACCAAGTTTAACTCAATAGGATCGTCTGCACCTTCAACATTTCATTCTGGGCTGTCAGCATCTGATCTCGGTATTGAAGTTGTTCAACCATTAACTGAGATTCTAATAGGTCTGCTTGCCTTCGACTTATTTCATCAACGCAGCTGTGGGAAAACAAAACAAGTGCATGTAGAAAGAATATGTGAGATCTTAGGATCTAGGAAAGCAAAAGATGCTGATAACTTGTAAGCAATACATATCAGGGCATTCAATGAATGAAAAAGATTTCCAACAGTTCCGTAACAGGCCCCCAATCAATGTGAGACCAGTCCACTATTATTGTTTTTCCACTACATGCTAGTACTGACCTATGCAGATTATACACAATGATGATGAAAAAGATCAAAACAACTTTAGAAGAACAAGAATGTTTTTAGTAGTGCTTCTGGCACCAAAATCACACAATCAACAGCCATAATCCCACTCCCCTCCCTCCCACAGAAATAGAAAACTAAAGTCATGGGTATGGAAAAGTATGCAATTTTCTTATCTCTGACAACACATAATGTTACAAATTTCCTCACATAGACAACCTTATGAGGTGAAGGCAGAGATAGAAACTGAATAGTGTAATCAAATTGAAGAAAGGTCCTATCCGTCCCATTTTTATGTTTCACCTTCTTTATTTTCTCTTGCACCAAAACTAATTTTCCTTTCTGTATCTAAAGGCTAGATTAATGTACAAAAAACATAAGAACAGTTTCAGTTCAAGAATACAGAGGTCACCTCTGTTTCTCTGCAACCAACTCATCGATCTCCTTCCTCAGTTTCACAATCTCTTGGTCCTAAAACATCAAAATATAAAACTAAGTCTATAGTTAAACCAAAATGATAAAACAGAACATTCAGATGAACTAACCTTCACACTAGATTCTTCACTTCGTTGTTGAGCTTCTTCAATTAACCTTTGGACATGGTACTGGTCTATCAAGTTCTGAAATGAAACAGGAAAAAGTGATTAATAAAGAGAGAGAGAGAGAGAGAGAGAGAGAGAGAGAGAGAGAGAGTAAAAGATGAGAAGAATGAGATCTGCTTTTAACAAGTTCTTCTCATTGTTACACGAGGTGCCATTATCAAACTTACTGCATAGTTTGTCATATCCAATTTTACTCCAAGTAGATCCCTAATGACATCGTGTGTCATGTTTTCTGTGGCTGCTAGCCTGGCATTCAGCCTGCATACCTGAGAGCATCAAAACTTAGTTTGGTTTCTTTGCAATCAATTAACAAAGTCACAGACGTGTTTGGAGAATGGAGAAGCCACTCAGCACTAGAAGATCCTAAGCAAGGCTATGCGACCTCTTTCTGCTGCATGGATGAATCGTATACTTTCATAATGAGGGACATTTACCTCTTTTTGACGACTAGATGCCAATGCCTCTAGCTCTTCTATCCTAAGCCTGGCCACAGACAAATCCTGATCTTTCTCCAAGTTCATCTGTTGAACCAAATTAGTAAGGCATCTAAATGGTGAGCTTGAACCTCTCGTCCTTGTTGAGTTTTTCTCTGTTTTGTCCAGTCCTGATGTTGCACAAGTCGAAGTTGAGGGATCCCTTTGCACTTCACGAACCATGGCCTCCAATGCCTTGTACTGTGTTAAGGCATGTATATTAGAACTTGGGAAAGAAATTAAAAACTCTAAGGAAGAAATAATGTAACTATTCTCAAACTGTTGTTCATCAATCAGCGAACAATACATTTCTGTTCAATCGTCCTAGGAAAAGTTTTATGCAAAAATATATCCTACAGAATGTTGCCAACGATGAAATTCCAGTGTTTCTGAAACATCAATAGTATCTGAGCCATCCAAAGAAATGATGATATCATAACAGATTGCGGACATCACTACTTGGTGCATTTAACTATCAAAGGTTAAGCACTGACCTAACTGATGCAGACTGTCTGAAAAAGTCTCAGCCTATGACACAAGTTTCTCAGCTCTCATATAAGAATTTTGTGGAAAATTCTCGCTGCTAATGGTTCTTTTTTTTGGAGGAGAAACAAAAAATAATTATAATACTTTAGTGGGAGCACTATTCACATCAATTACAACCAAATCAAAAAATAACAACCCTCCCAAACTACATAAAGAGACCACCCTATAATCTAAAAAATAGTTCTATCTCTAAATCTAATCAAACAAGAATGACGACAAATAGAGATCTTTTTGTGTACCTTTTGTTGGTATTGTGAAGCCTGGGCTTCAGCATGCAATACCAGCTCTGAGATATAGTCTCTGCATTCTTTAATCTATAAAATTACATGATACCAATCAATTGCTACAACAGATAAAATACAGAAACCATTAAATTCCATTAGTGGAAAACTTGTTAAATAATGGAAGTCATTGGTGATTGCACCTCTTTAGCCTGATCTGCCTTTTCCCTCTCAAGAATCCTCATCTGTTTCCTTAATTCTAGAAGATCCCGTTTTCTTCCTTCCCTAAGCCTGCAAGTTAACCACAGTTCTTTGTAACTATTATAAAATCAGAGAATATAAGCAAGTGAGAGATATTTAAATAAGGGGTTGAACCTTGATGAGTCATCTTCCACGAGTTGTTCAACATCTGAACCCTCTACATCAATACTTTCAGTGACACTCTCAACCGTCACCATTCTAAGTCTCAGATCCTGAAGTTCCAGTTCTAAATTATCTCTTGTCAAGCGGTGTCTCTCTACCTCCTTACCCATTTCATGCACCTGAAATGTGAATCAGTAATGTGAAAATACATTGTTAGTTTCATGAATTTATGAAGTGTTAGATGACACCTACACCACATAAAAACAGATAATAGAGTGTTAGAAATCTAAGAAACACTAATGATGTACAAATAACTGAATTCTACTTATTAGTCACATCTTGAAGAGATCCCTGCACTTTGTTTTGATTTGTTGACTTTGTGATGAAAAACGAGAAGTGGAAGAAGAAATGATTCACTTGGAGAAAGTACATAAAAACAGAGGCATTAAGTTTGATGAAGACAACCTTCTTCTCCAGTACATCTACGGTATGTTCAAGCTCCTCAACGGAATTCTCCAAAATCTTAGCCTCCTCTTCTTTCTGTTCGGCATAAACTTTACTTGCTTCTGACTCCTGATGAAGTTTATAAAAAAGTCTTAACAAAATGAGCTAATGTGTTTGCCTTGGGGTAATCAGTTATTGACACGTACCTGGCGAGCCTCAACTGCCATTGCTTCATTTTCATCAGCTAATGCATTTGCCATTTCAAGCTTATCATTTAGAGAGGCAACCTCTTCACGGAGACGGTCTCTCTCAAGTATGACCCTTGACAGTTCACACTCAATAGCCTGAATTGAAGATACAACCTTCTCCTCCACTGAAAAAGCAACGCAAAGAATTTCCTTCTCCAAACCTTTGATGGCCTCCTTTTTTTCTTCCAATTGTTCTTCCGTACTAGCTTGTTTAGCATAGACTTCTTCTAATATAATTCTCAGTTCAGCATTTTTTTTCGACAACATATCAAGTGTTTCATTAGCATGAGCAAGTTTTGAATTAGAGATAGAAAGTGCCACTTCTTTATCGGCTAACTGAGTTTCAAGTTTCCTATGCTGAAGTAGAATATCATCAAGCTGAGCTGCTTTAACAGATAGTTCATGCTGGCTCATTGTAAGAGCTTGAAACATCTGTTCAGTTCTATCCTTGAAGTCCTTCACATTGGAGGTTGATTCCTGTAACAAACGTAAATCAAAAAGTAAACCCTTCAAGAGAACATCCTTTCTAGCCAATTCTCTCTGAAGTGACAACTTCTCAGATATAACACTATCAGGGGTTCGTCCCACTGCTTCTTCATTTAAGGTTGCAACAGTTCCAAGGGCATTTTTAGCATCCAGAACATCTCCTGGATTAGATAAACTTTGCAGCATGAATCGATTATCATTTGTTTCCTCTTTGATGTTTTCCTCTTTGATGTTTCCAACTCCGAACATATGGCTTCCCTCCTTGATGATCATGTGCTCTTTCCCCACATTGTTATTTACAGAATCAAATCCTTTAAGTCCACCTTGGGCAAAACCAGAATCTGAGTTAGGGCCTGAGAGCTTCTCACAGCAACTCTCTGTGTAACACTTACGCAGGACAAATAAAGTAAACCCTTTCTCCAATATCTCAGACCACATCTTTTCCAATGATGATCTCAAGCTGTGAATGCAATTCAGTAGGTCCCGCCCCAAGGAAAAAACATCTGAATGTAATATCATAAATCTCTCGTCCACATCAATCTGCATTTGCAGAAAAGATCCTTCTAATGAAGATACAGAATTTGCCACCTCTAGCAAACTTGATCGTAGTTGGTCTTGCAAAACATCATAGTCCCTTTCTTTTAGACTAATTGAAGACTTGAGCTGCTGAACTTCTTTAATCAACAAGGCTTTGTCTATCATTAACTCTTCACCTGCTTGCTTCCATTGATCAGTCATATGTTTTGCATCTTCATTTGCTTGGAGCAATTCATTTAACATCAAATCGGCCTCTTTTAGTGTAGCATGAGCTTCCTCAAATTTGTGAAAGAAGCTACAAGCTGTCTTGACCTTCTCATCAGCAACTAACCTTACATCATTGAGCTTGAGATGCAGCATCTGTTTAGGCATTTGTGAGATGTTAGCCAATTGTTACTTGTTATATTCTTTTCTTTAATAAGTACATTTAAATATTAAAAGGTGACACTACGCAGGAAACACTCTTTAACTTGGTCTAGGAGTACCAGATATCTTCATAAAGTAATTTTTCAAGTTTGATAATCTATACCTCTCTAGTGATGCTGCACTCTGCTTCAGCTTCTTCTGCTGGAAGGTGCAAGGATTGAAGCTTTCGAGCCACATCTAGTACAGATGGTTGATTGATTTTTTCTTTGTCATCTGCATTTACCTGGTCTTGATGTTTATGGGCATTTGACTCGTGGAAACATTTTGTGCCAAAATTGTTCAACGAGTTCCCATCATGAACAAGTTTGGTCAACTGAAGATGTATTTTCAGGAAGCTATTAAATGTTGACTCCATTTCCTCCCTAAGGTCAAGTATTGCCCCAGTGCAGCAGATAAAATTATCCTTTGGGTTATGAAAATTTTTTAAATCTCGAATTGTAATAGTAGATGCTGAATGAATTGAGTCAATATCCGACATTTCACTTAATTTTTCAGTGCTTCCAGAGTTATACGAATATGAAGATGTTTCATCTACACCCTTGGGAAAAATGTTTTCATGGGATAGACCAGAGCAAGGCATCAACTGAACAGAGGAAAGTGTGTCTATTTTTGCAATGTTTCCTACCATTCCTGAACAAACTTGGGCACTACATGTTGCATCAATATGTTTTGAAATGGAAATTAGTCTATCATTCATTACACAAAGCCCGCTTCTTACTTGATGCATCACTTTGTCATGCTGAGCCTCTATATTCTGTTCTTTAAACTCCATGAGTTTCTTCTTCATGGGAGTGCCCACTATAAAGTTCATGATCAACTTCAAAAATGTGAAAAAAGTATCAAGAATGCCAGATATAAGGGCAGACAAATGGTTTCCAGTATCCATATATGACACATTAATGGCATTCTCAGTTTCAAAGATTCTTCTCCTTACCATTTCAACATGAAGTTTAATTGCTTCTCTAGCTTGAGCATCTAGTTCACTTATCACATCTGAAATTCGATACTCGTCAAACTCCGCAAAAAGTGATTCTGGATCAGGAATTTCACCAGCATTCTGGATGTCACTACGAAGATCAGTCAGCCTCTTTGCTGCCTCAAATGCAGCAGTTGCACATTTTTTTGCTTCATTCATCTGGTTCTCCTTAATTTTAAGTTTATCATGCAATTCCTGTATGGTCAAAATTTTGTCAGACAAAAGTTCCCTTAACTGGATTGCTTCTTTGGTATTTTCATCAGTTTCTAGCTGTTGAAGTTCTGTTATAGCAAGTGTTGCTCCCTTCAAGGAGCTTAAATTTAACTTCATCTCAAGTCCCATTTTTTGTGCATCTTCCAGACTCATCTGTAGTTGTGCAATTGTTTTCTCCTTCTCAGCTATGATTTTGGCAGCTCTATCCACATGTTCACTAATCCAATCTTCACTTTCAGGAAATGAGTTTTTGATACTCTCTATCTGCTCAGAAGCATCTTCCAGAGATCTGCAACCATCTATGATGAAGCTGGTCAACTCCAATGTTGCCTTTTCCCACTTCTCAGACAACATTCTCATTTCACCCTCCCTGGTTGTTACAATGTTTCTCAATTTGATGTTTTCTTCAGCCAGAGCATTCAATTTCTCCTGAAGTTCTTCCTGAAGCATTACAAGTTCTTGTAAATGAAGAATTGTTTTAGCAGTCTCCTCTTCAACCTGCCGACGGACTTGTTCAGCTTCTTTTTCATGGAATAACTGCAATTGCTGATCATCTTGGTATTGCCTATTAAGAATTCTAGCTTCCTCAAGATCCATAGTCATCTTATCTAACTTGGCCTGAAAACATGACATTGTGACTTTTGCTCCAAGTTCCATCAGCAAGTCTCCTTCCTGATGATGCAGATCCTCAACCTTCTGGTGCATTTCTGAAGGGCCAGAATTACTTGGTTTCATAATTGACTCCATTTCTTTGAAGTCTTTATTTCTCCAGAGTTCCATACATTGAAAATTCTTCTTCCGCAGAGTGTCCAATTCCTCAATTAAGTGAAGCTTTTTATATTCCATTGCTTCAATCAAAGACTTTGCATCAAGAAGCTCCTTCTGAGTATCATTATGCTGTGCAGTAAATATATGACCCATCTTTTGGTCATTTTTTGTCTGTAAAACATCACCTTTCACCTTCCAGCAACTCACAGCTTCATCTTCTGAATCTGCTTTTGCCGATACAATCTCAACCTGTGAAAGTGGCTTCCATCAGCTTTGAAACATTTTTTCTAAACCTTACAACATCAAAATAGAATAGGTATTGACTTAGAAGTTATTATATACTTTTCACCAAAAATATGACAACAATGATTGATAGAACATATATTTACAATTTACTGATAAATACTATAAAATTAGATAATCACCGCTTGTTTCTCAGTTTCTTTAGTAGTCTCCGCATCCATGGATAAGGCATCCGCAACCTGCAAGGCATGAATATGTAAAGCATTTGAAGTTTTTCAAAAAAGCATTTAAAGAAATGCATTGTCCAGAATAAAATGACCCTTACAATGTCCAACGAAGCTCTACTACAATTTATGTGCTTGTTCAATTCCTTTCTCAATTCATCAACTTCTCTGTGCACATACAATTGGAATAGAAAGGATTTACTTTTATCAATTTTTGGCTGCCCAAAAATGTATTATCAATAAAGAGTCAGAAGCACAAAAGCACAAATGTACATTATAAACGGTAACAGTAGGTTGCCTGAAAAGATAATTAACCAACGTTTAATTTCATCAAGAGAATATGAGACCAACTAGTGTGAAAACATGCAGCTAGGTTGGCTTCTTACGACTAAGATTCTTCTTATTCCTGTAACTATGACATCTTTAGTCCCCCTCTTGGAAAATACTTCCAAACCTCTTAGTTTAATAGATAACAACACCAGCATTCTCTGACACAGTTGCGCAGAGACCATTTTTTAAAAGAGAAAAAGTTTATGTGACATTGACATCCACAGGTAGCAACAGGAAACAAGAATAAGCTTAGGCTCAAAGGGCAAGCATACAGGCTATTGTGCTCAAACATCAAATTTTGTTTTCATTGTATTATCCTAAAAGATTCAACCTATCCTTAGTGTAGATATATTTAGATAAAAAAAAACCATAAAATTTTCCAAGCACAAAATTAAAGATGCATTAAAAATAGAACAGCAAGGGTACCTAGTCAATTTCACATTGATCTCCAAACAGCGATCAAGATTCCCCCTACAGGCTTCTAATTCTTGAACAATATCCTGATCCAGCAAAACAGTTCGAATAATTTCAAGTTTCAACAATCTTTTGAACATGTGAACTGGATATCTAGATTTTGGACACCAACTATTGCATTTCAAACCTCATTCTTTTCCAGACTTAAGGTGGATCCAAGCTGCTCATGATTCGCTTCTAGGATCTCAGTAAGCTGTACATTTTTGTAATATATATAAAGTACTATTGAAGAGCCACAATCTTTTAGGAAAAAAGTCACTTTACATTTGCGTTGAGATGTTGAAGAAATATTTGGCACGTACCTGGTCACGCAACTCAGAAACTTCAGCTAGCAATGTCTCTTTCTCTCCTCGTTCATAGAAATCTTGAAACCTGCCATTATTGTAAATTTGTAGGTTCAATGAGAGTTAAGAGAAACCTTGTAAAGAAAACAAAAAAAAAACTATAGGACCCCAAATAAGAATTACACTCTAAGCTGCTCCAGGAGTCTTATGTTCTCCATGGCAAAACGGATCAATTCTGGATTCTTATCAAGTCTTGCCTCAATCAACTGAATCTCTTTAGATAAAGCACTATTTTCTTCAACAAGGTATTCATCAGTGGATATTAAGCCATCTGTAAGCAATTCCAATCTTTTAATCTTTTCTTCACGAAATCTTAAAATCATTTTACTGCGTTGAGCATCCTCTTCATATTGATGTACCTGCAATCAGTGAAGAACTGTGAAGTAGAAATAGTAGGATCACTAAAAATAGAGACGAGGAAGACATTGTACTTAGGTTTTCAATGAGAAAAGCTAAGCAGACCACAACACTAGAAGAATTCACTAAATAAATTTCAACCAAGCGTACCAGACGACTCATTTGTTCAATTTCAGCTTCCAGTCTCCTGACTGCAATCTCTGCCATTTTCTCTCTCCTAAGGGCACCAACTAAAGTAGCTTTATTGCATCTTATCTGACGATTAAAAGTACACAAAGGATAGTACCAATAGTTTCTTGGAAGATGAGAAAATTCCAATCAAACAGTAGCAAACAGGTCTACCTCCTTCACTGAGATACTTGTAATATTCTGGCGGCCAGAGGTATTTTCTTTCCTAGAGGAGTCATTCAAGTCACAAATATCATTCAACTGAGATTGTTCAAAACTTGGCAAGCTAAGGGACTGAGACCTAGAAAAATCCTGATTCCTGAGCAGAAATGTGAGCTGATCCTGTCACATGGGTGTGTTTCTCAATCAGTTATTATAAGTTTCTTAAAAATATGAAGAAAACCACATAACACTGCACTGTGTGGACCTTTAATTGCTGTATTTGCCGTTGCAACGTCACAACATCACCAGAAGCATCTTCGTTTACTTTAGCCTAGAAAATGGAAAAGAAGAAAATAATTATATGCGTCAATAATGAGATAATTTTGAGAGTAGGAAACACAAATAATTACATTGTTCTGAATAAGTTTGGCACGCTGAGCAAATTTCAGAGTGCTTAGCGTCTCATTTGCAGAGCTGCAGGAAAAAAGAAAATATCACTCGTCAATGAGAAAGAGAGCCATTATGTAAGTCGCAAAAATCCAGACTATAAAACTACTCCAGAAAAAAGGCTCTTGCCAAATAGAAGGACTGATATTTGCAATAATTGTTGTCTTTGAATTCCCACCCAAAGAGTCCTGCACATGAAGTAGATTGGCACAAATTTAACCCAACATAAAAGTTTAGAAAAATTAATATTCTTGTCAGAAATCTTTGACCTGAAGGAGAAATGTGAGCCTTGAATCTCTGTAAGGAACATGTCGAATTTTTCCATGCGCTACATCCACGAGTGTCATAATTACTAGCCTGAAAAATAAAGAAACACATAAAAGAATACTCTCAATTCCAAAAATAGGCAAAATCTGCCCCTAATCCTTCAGATATGCGTGCAAATTGTACAGAAAGGATATTTCCTGGATGACATACAATGTAAAGAGCTATCAGAAGGATTGCATGAGTGTGTCTAAGAATTAAGTTACCCTAATGTTGATAGAGATTTGTTAATATTTGCAGCTTCTTTCAAGCGTTCTCCTTCTGCACCAGAGCTTTTCTGCCTAAAAATATTAGCGGGTTGTTAGCTGAGCAGTAGGACATGCCTTGGATTAGTTCTTTGACCATTAAATTTGTCTATTACCTTTCTGAACCAGCAAGATCAACTAAATTTAGTCTTCCAAACCTAAAGTGGGTCATGGAATCTATAACCCACCGACTCTCAATTGTGCAAGTAAAGACACTATGTGAACGGCTGCTTTCACTATTCATGTTGGTTGCTGCCATTTTTCTGTTTGTTGCACCCTGTATGGATGGAATTCACATCAATCTATTACTTGGTAGAATATCACAAATAAAATAAAAAGAAGAGTAGGCAATAAACTTACCTTTAACAGAAGTTGGAGAACATCCTTAACAGTGGTCACTTCATACTCGGTGAGGTTTTCAACATGAACACCTTTCCGTGTGTCTTCTCTAAGCTGCACAACAAAAATGATAAGCTAAAACTGTGATGCATAAACCTAAAGTAGAAGCCAGAAAAAATCAAAACAACTCAGGTAACCTGAAGATTAGTTGATGAAGGCTCCAAGAGATCTGTGATTTGCTCGTTATATATCTCAAGAAAGGAACACTTACAAGAATATTTTAATTTTTCATCCCTCCTATGTTCCTCTTCCTGCACAAAAACAATGAAGCTATGAAGAAAAGCTGCAAAAGAAAAGGAAGAGTGGTATTGTACTGAATATACTTTAAAACTAGGACTCCATAGAAAGGTTAATGGCCAGTTAGTGCCTTACAGCTTTAATCCTCATAAACAGATACTCGAAAATACGAGGGGTAATCCCACAATCCTTGTTCAGCTCACCATCCATATCAAGTATTTCACCCATCATGGTATAGGTCTTCCCACTGCCCGTCTACAATAAAACAGCAAAATATTTATTTGATATTCCAATGCTTTTTTACTTGGAACCCAAAAAGTTCATGATGAAAGTACCTGACCATAAGCAAACATGCAGCTGTTATAACCAGACATGCAATTCTCCACCATCGGCAGACCAGCAACATTGAACAGCTTCTCCTAAACCACATTACCCCCACACATCAAACACAAACCACATAAGTCACAGCTTAACTAGACCAAAAAACACCAAGAGCTAAATTTTGTATATATTTGATAATGTGCACCTGGGATATCATTTCACAAGCAATGTTATCAAATGTAAATCTGGTTTCCGGGTGCCCAAGCCATGTTAGAGTGTTTGCACTCTCCTGTCTCAAGCATCTATTATAACCTTGTAAAGCCCTCTCAGTACTACTAAGCGGGCGAATTCGTATCATGACCTAAATCAGAAACCAACCATTTAATCATCAGCAAGCACGAAATTTTAATAAACAAGAACAAGACAGATAACACATATTTACATGTAACGACTCAACTCATTTCAAGTAAGCATCCACTCCATCAAATGCTAAATCAATATTAAAACTACAAAAAGATAAACCTTTCTCAATTATATCTATCTATGAATTATAAGGATGAAACAAAGTCAACCTGGACATTATGATCGGTCCAGAACGATGGATCTTCGACAAGCTCAAAATGTGGAGCCACCAGCTCTATAGACGGTTCAGCGGGTGCGATTGAGACCCCTCGATAAACTTTAGACAAGTTTCCCCCTCCCCTCGCCCCAACATCCTGAGGAAGCCGGTATCCACTGCACACTCCCAACACCCCGCCATTATTAAAGCTCTTCGAGACACTCCTTGCAGGAGTGCTCTGCGCTGAATTCGGCTCCAATTGCACCTTCCCCCGTCCTCGGGGGGTCGAACCATGAATCCAAGTTTCAACCTTTTTGTCCAAAACTCGATTCAGACGATGATGGGCAGTAGCGCTTTCAAATTTAGCCTTAGAATCTGACTGAAAGTCTCTAGAAAACTGAGAGGGATCGGGTATAGTGTTGAGCGGAGTCCTTGGAGGGGGGAAAGGTGTGGTAAAATTGATCGGATGGTTTTGTAATCCGTTCTCGTTGGCTTCTGGATCCGCGTCTCGCTGATCTCCCCGCTCGATGACTCCAAACTCAGACATCTCTCGAGCTCAGATCCAGAAGAGGAAACAATTGGGTTGAGTCAGTGATCGGTCCAAGTTTTGGAATCAGAGAAAAATGTGCTGAGATTGTAGAGAGCGTTTTTGAGGGTTTTGGAGAGAAATGGAAAAACCTGATGAGAAAACTGAATCTGCGGCCATTAGAGACTGAAAGCGCGAGCTGTGAGAGCCTGAGAAGAAGAAGAGCTGAAGATGAGTAGGAGCGAAGCCCGCTTGTTTTCAAATGAAGAGTTGGAATTTGAAGGTTAGCTATGACGAGATTACAAAAATAACCCTACTACATTTAGAATTGACTTTAAAACAGTTGTCATGATACCATTGAGCGCTTGGCCAAGGGTGATTTTTCTTTTTAGTAACAAGATTATTATTATTATCATCATTATTATTTGTTATCATTATTATTGTTATTATTATTATTATTTATTATCAGTAGGTAATAATGCAACTTAAGATTTTTTTTTTTTAAAAAACCTATTTTATTCCCAGAAAATTAGAGTATGACTTTCTTTAAAAGATCTGAGTTTGAAAATAATAGCTAATATTATTATTGTTATTTTATTAATACATATTAATATAGTTTTCTTATAAAATATATGAATATGGGTAATGTTTAACGTATAAAAAATCAAGGAAAGTTTTAAAACAATGGTAACAGTTTTTTGTTGTATAACCATATGGCCATTAGTTTGATTTGTGAAAATAACATTTTTAAGAAAAGGCTACATAAATGTTTAAAAAAAAAAGGTCAAAAAGCTGGCATTAAAATTTAAAAAAAATTAAAATTAAAATTAGTACAAATTAAAAATAGAAATTAAATATATATTGGGCTAGAAATAGGAACAGAAAGGAAATGAAAGGTTGTATTTAGTGTATGATTCGAATATAGTTCATTGAAACCGGTAAAATAGTTTTTAAATTTTCCTTAAAAAAGATGTTTTCAGAAATGAAAAAAAAAAGTTATTTTGCTTTAAAAAAATCAATTTTTTACCATTATAATCACAAATCATACCTGGCCATAAGGGTTAATTTTGAAAGTTTCCCATTTTTTAAGACACACGATAAATGAATAGAAATTTTATTATAAAGTGGCATGATAAATATTTTAAAAAATTACCAATGATAATGGGCAATCTTTTTCTTAAAGCTGAAGAGGTTACAAATACAAGTTGAAGCTTTACAAATTATAAGTTTAAGTTAAGGTAAACTTATTTTTAAATATTAAATTGTTTGAAAAATGGTTGTAATTCGAGTTCCCTTGGATCCCCGCTCCCTGGCATCGTTAGCTGAAAAGTTAGTAAGAAAGTAAGGAAGCCAACGACGACATGGAATTTAAATTTTAACTTTGCATAGGAGAGTTGCAGAGGCGTAGAAACAGGTCAGAAGAGACAAAGATATGCAATCAAAAGAGCATCCGACTGATCTGTAATGGTGGGTGGGTGGGTGGGGGGTCACTTGGAAAGTGAGAGTGACAGTGAGAGAGAAAGCACATTAAAAGCCTATCTTTCTGGCTCCACCACTTCTCATTGAGAGCTTCATAGATTTTCAAGTTTCAAAACACAGCACCCATTTTACACTAGTGGGTGATTATGGAATCTGTTGGCGGGTTCAAAGTTCAATTCTACTTATTAGTATTACATTAACTGTTTATTCTTCAAAACTAAACACATGAAAGTTTCACGCTCTTGTACTAAGCAAGGGGCATTTTCATAAGGAGAAAAATAAAACAAAATTCCCAGAACTAGCTTTAATGGCACCCCTTTACAAAGTGCTCATAAACCCAATGACCCATGTTAAAGTCGGCCAAACTTTTGGGTCAGAAGAGGAACAAATCTTACTACATGTAGAGCAAGCCAAAACTGACTTCAATAAAATCATCTTAGTCTACCTCTACTAGTTTGAGAAGAAGAAGAAAAAATTCTCAATTAATATCATAAACTAAGTAGCAAATGGAGATTAGAGCCTAGAGGACTGGATAATCTTCAAATCCATCACCAAAGAAAGCCATTTATTCCATCAAGAAGTAACAAAACGTTCTGTTTTGTATGGTTTTACAGTGACATAATGAGTTGTTGATTCTGAATTTTACACTGAAAGAAAAAGAAAATTGGAGACAACTTAAGTACCAAACTGGAATGATTCCCTAATCACATAAGAATAATCTCGTTCACCCGCCCAAAAATGCAAACAAATTAGGGAGCTAAGCAACAAGGTTAGAAGTTCAAAAAGATGCAAAAGTTTTAGAACCGCTAAATATTATCAGAAATTTAATTGGAGGATTTAGCAACGAGTAAGCGATTTTCCGGAGAGATATTTGAAGGAACATACTTGACAAGCTTTGCATCCAAACCAAGGCCTCTCATCCACATTAATCGACCCATGTCAATAATGTCCTTACACATCAATCCCAACGCTGCCCTCTCAACTGCAGCCATACTTCTTGCAATTCCTTCAACACTGCTTGCATCAGCATCACAATTGCCTTTCTCACTACTGCAACAAAAGCCAAATAACTCTCCAGTTAACAAGTATTGCAGAAGAAACATGGAAATGATAAAACTATTTTAAGCATATAATGTAAAACTTGGAATTACATGGATGACAAAGACAAGCCCTGATCAACCATGTTTAACGGATCTGATCCATGATCCGCATCTACCGCCCAACTTGTAAACCATGTAATTGCATGGAATTCTTCTTTTGTGATTCCTATACTTGATATATAATTTTTATCTGTAAAAGTCCAATGCAAATGCATTTTAGAGGTTGCATTCAAGAATATTGAAACCCACAAAAGAGATATAAGTAAATCTAATTTCGGGATCAAAACAATACTTATATAATGCTTCCATTGGCAAAGATGATGGCAACAAGTTGCAATAGCAAGGCCTTTTGGGTAGGAACTAGTACTTGCGAGTATACCGTTGTCTTGTGAATACTGTTTGGGAAGGCAACATCTTAAAGTCAAATCTGCATCAAGCAAAATTTTTTCAATAGCCCTAGAGTAATGCATTAATTGAATATAAGTTCCAAGATAACGCCACAAGTTCGATATCTAAAAAGTGAAATGAAATGTGATATTGTTGCCTTCAGATCAAGTATGAGATTGTAAGAAAATGCTTACCAGTGGCAGGACCACACAGATGCTTTCCAATTGCTAGATAAGAAGCTGCGCTTAATGATTTTATAGAATTCAGATCCAAATCCTCTACTGCAAAAAAAAAAAAAAAGGTTAATTGCAGAATCAATAGGAAAGATGTAATAACCATGGACTTCGGCAAGAGTGGTTTAAATAAATAAACAATCATGTGTGAGCAAATCAAATATGCAAAGCCCATACTGGACCATGACTTGAGATAATTTACAAATATGATGGAGATTTATATTCCTGTGAAAAAACGCTCAAAGCTAAAAGAGAGATACCAGAAGAGAAATAGCAATTATGCAAATGAAGAATATAAAAATGTCAATTAAAAGACTTGAACACGAGGCTTTTCTTGCAAAGTTAAGGTTCAGATACATGTTAAAAAATCACACAATCCAAAAGAGATGGTTGTTAAATAAGGGTCCAACCATATATAGCAAACTATTATCAACAAGTCCCACATCAAGGAGGACGTTCAGGCATAAAGCTTAAACTTACGTGAAGATAAGTGAATAACTAAAAATATATATATCTATATATGCTTAAAGCAACTTTGCAATATCTGATTAATTTTTCTCAAACCAAACATGTAACCAAGTACTTTAGAAACTTCATAACTGCGAAAAAGAGGACTCCAAAATGCTTACTATCAATTCTCAAGCGTTCTAAAGTCAAGCTGTCTTTTTGCCGCAGACTTCGATCAGCCTAAATATTGCATGAGTTCACAACAAGTAGGACATAAATTAAAAATCAATCTCATTCAACTAGTAAAATGATAACTGCCAATTAATTACTAAGAGAAAAACAATGTATAACTTGAGCTTGGAAACCAAACACAACTAACCTTAAGCTTATAAGATTTCCGCTCAACTAGAAACACTTTCTTGATCCCATAGCAATCTGCAAGCATTTGTGTCAAATACCCTCTACCAGCCCCAAACTCAACAATGGTCGGGACAGCATCATTGCTTCCAGTTGATCCATTTAAGCCCAATGGTCTATCAAGTCGAGAGCCAACCACATTCTTTTCTGGAACCTCCAATACACCTAGTTCCTCCAAATTCCCAAGAATAGAAGCTTGCTGTAGAACATGTTTCTCTTGAAAGGGCAGCTTCCTATGATCAGTAACTGAACATTATGATCATCCAAAGATGAATTACGCTAAAATGGACATAATAGAATTTCAATAAATTACCTATCTATTTCTTTGTTCATCCATATACTACAAGCGTCGGGTATCTTATATGAATCTCTAATTAGCTCTGAACAGATTGAGTTGTGAATCACTTCAATCTTCCTAATTAGTTCAAAAAACTCGTGCACAGCCATTTTAAAAACATAATCTCTCTTCATATTTGCCCTGGTGATATACCCAGAATCTTGAATGGGTTTACTCCCCAAACCAAAAGCTTCTTCTTCTTCATCAGAACCAGCATTAATGCCCTTTTTGAAGTAAGGCTGCAGCCTCAGAGATTGCTCTTGTTTCAAAAATGGGCATCTCTTAATGTGGGCATCAATGTTTTCTTCAAGCACCGAGCTTTGATAACGAGTGAAACAACAACAAGAGCAAAAGCTCAATATCTGACATTAATACCGAAATTTGACAAAAATAAAAAATTGCGGGCAGAAATTGAGATTTTTGGAAGAGATGAATAAGAAGAACTTACTGAGAGGGGTCAAGAGGGCAAGGAATCCTGTGCCCATCCGAGTTGGGATTGTGATTTCCGCAGAATCTACAGCGCTTAATCGGCAGAGAAAACGAAATCAAACGTAGATAATCAAATAAAATAAAACCAGAGTTGAAGAAATCAGCGAGAGAGAAGGTAAGATAGAGATTTAAGAAGTTACATGGAACCATTAACTGGAAAGTTCGCACAGAAGCGGTTCTTCTTAAAAAGCCAGAAATTGCAGCGTCGGCTCTGCTGCTGCTGCTCCACTTTCTCCATTCTTTCTTCTTCTAAAGCAGAGTAAGTTTGGCTTTCCCTCTTCATTGTGTTCCTCGGTTTGACCGGGCTTTTGCATACAAATATTTTACCTTCCGATCCGTATAATAAGTGATAAAAATTCGCTAATGAAATCAAATTCTTCTTATTAAAGAGATCAATTAATGAATCGACTTAACCATAACCTTGTTGGTTGCCACTCTTTAAACTTGAACTCTATCTTTCGTTCCATTTGGAGAAATGAAGGGTACTAAAGAATAGGTTTTTTTTTTAGTTGTTGAATTTATCTTTAATTGATCAATGTGTGACGAGGCCCATGCGACTATGTACCAAAAACATAGGTCTTCGCAAAGTCATAAGAACATGTATGAGGCTGACACCTACCCGCTATACATGATTGGTGTATTCAAGTTCTGCCTTCTAACCCACGAGATAGGACGTTTAACCGAGCAGCACCTCTTGTATCAATCAGTTCGACCAATGATTCTCGATCTCGATTGGGCACCTCCGAAATAAGAGATGAGATTGAAGCGGAACTAGAATCAGAATCGGAGCCAAAAAAGGGCTATAAGAAGTCGGAATGTAAATTTAGCCAAGCGGGGCGGAGAATCCAAGTTTACGAGAGTCGGGGCACTCTCACAAAAGACTGATCATATTCCTCTTCCTCTGAGTCCATAACATAATTGAGATCTGTAAAAGACTCTGTTAATCTTAGTGGTCTCCCTTAGAAAAACCCACAGTTGGCAGACCGAGCCAGGTTTTCACGAGCGTTGGTGGGTCCTGGAGTGTCCGTCAAGGGTGCTAGCGCATACCCCGGGGTGATCATCACCACCTGCACCTCATTTTTATTTGTTCAGTTAATGACAATATTATGATTTATAATTAGGCTGGTTTCGACATGCACTGGTTCCGACACGACATGCGATTAAATAAAAACGATTTTAAAAGCTACTCAATGATGACCCTCCATGGATTCGCTTATTCCCACCATTTTAGTCAGAGTGTGGGACTGAGCCTTCGGAATGAGAAAAACCAAAAAGTGCTTCATTTCGTTGGTCAAACCACGCCAATATCATATTGACTTTTTCTCGTCCAACAAGAGTTTCCGAGAGTGACTTTTTGATATTCTCTCATTTTCGAAAGTGAGCAAGGCGCACCCCTCCCCCCGCAGAATGAAGCCCCATCCCTCTTTCCCTCCTTTAATGAAAGACCCTTGCCCCACTTCCTAGTCATTTGTGGGTCGGGACCAAAGGATGGTAAAGTCAATATTAGTTTCTGGATAGCGGAAAGGGCGTACAGCGGGAGATACAGAATAGAATCCTTCTTTTTGGAGGGAAGGGAAGAAGGGGCCTAAGCACGGTGGATGTCGTACACTTGAGTGGCAAAGGAAAGCGAGACCGTACCCATTTTTTCAAGCCTGTTCTGACATATGGTTCCCACGGAAGAACGAGTGCTACTTTCAAATGCATTTAAACCCATTATTTGTAGCCTTTTGAAGAAATATATATATTAAAGGAAGGATATAGCTGGCACAATGAAAAGAGAGCTACACTCTATTAGTGACGCTTGCTTTCATTCTTCAGATGTAATATGGTCAAGTGATTCGACATACCTTAGAAGAAAGCGTCAAGCTCCCGGTAGAGCAAAGGAGACAGTTAGGATAACGAACTTGAAACAACTAGAAGGTCAAGGAAGTTAGTGACCTGATGATAAGGGAGCCGACAACCGAAGCCTCGGTGAATGGCAATCATAACTATAACGGTCCTAAAATAGCAAATTTCTTGTCGGATAAGTTTTGACCTGCATGAAAGGCATAACGATCTGGGCATTGTTTAAGAGAGAGGCTCAGTAAAAAAACCCACAAACCCTTGGGGTTATCTTGCACTTGGAAGAAAACGTACAAAAATGAATAAATATAGCGATAGTTTGGTTCTTTGTCATTGTATATTCGAAATAGATCCAAAATAGATCCAAAATTCAATTAAATAGATGTATCTAGCGAGGATTCACTTTAAAGTGATTTATTCCCTATATAACATGAGTTTAATTAGTCAATTTATTAATGAACAAAAAAAGATTTTATCTAGAAGGGTAAATAGATTGAATTTGAAAGAACAACGATTATATATTATTGCTATAAAATAAGCTTGTATTTTATCTAGAAATCAAATTGTTTGCTATTGAAAAAGAAAAAAATGACTATTTTTTGAATTTTATCCTTCAGTTTGACGGACAACAAAGTGACAAGTATTATAAGATATCTAATAAAATAAACAAAACATGATAGAATTTTTCATAAGCTTAAGTTGTTTCATTATAATGGAAATCGTTCAACCCTTTTAACAAAAAATTAGTTAATAATTATAAAGAAACTAATTCAAAAAGCAAGACCTTTTTATTTATGTTTATTGTGTTATTTATATTTATCTTTTTTATTGGATATTAGATCAAGTTATTGAGAAATTATAGGGCTATGATCCAGATCAATATCAAGTACTTATTTGAAATAATTCTTATAGTACATTATGTCTTAATTTTTTAGTATATTTCTTTTTATTTTTGAAATTAGATCTGCAAATTGGCAAAAATCTGCTGTCTAGGGTCCAAACTCAAATCTAAGGCTTCTGTATATATTTTTCGCACAATTACTTTTTCAAATTTTTTGGTAATTAGGGTTTGAACTAAAATTGATGCAATCAGTTCGAATTAATTCAATTTTAATTACTCTTTCACGCATTCAGGTTATGGGTTGAAAACTTTTAAAATATACTAAACTGAAATAAACCTACCAAGGAAGTATAAATTTGTGTTACTCAGGTAGTGGTACATAATTACAAACATAGTTCTCGCCTGTGAAATTACGTATCTTCATTAATTTATTAAAAAAATATTATTATAGGCTCAATGTCTTAATATTTTTATAAATGTCTTAAACCCTAAATCTTAAACCAATAATCTTTTATTGATTCAATTATTATTAATAGTGGCGATATTTCTCAATTTCGTAATATTTTTTAATAAATGTTGAATCACGTCCATCTACCTAATA
>JAJIYU010002958.1:0-28231 GCA_030144865.1 Tinospora cordifolia | reverse complement strand
TTTGAAGTTCTTGAATCTTGAGTCAAAGCTGTGGACTATCCAGTTTTTTTGGCAGCCCTTGTTCATCTTCTCAGAGTTCGTGTTTCTTTCTCCTTCATCGTGCTTCCGTCCATACTTCCTGCTTGTCACCTCTCTCCATTGATCTTCTTCTTCCTTCTTACCGATGAGGGCATTTTTGTATGAGGGCATCTTCTTCTGTTCTACTTCATGCATCTCATTTGATCCAACGGCTCGTACATAACTATTAACCACCATTCTGTCCCTTCTATGCGCTCGACTTTAACTGAGACTGTAAACTACCCAAGTAATTGCCAAGTCACAAGCAAACCCCCTGCTATCCCAACTGTAGACATGTGAGCCCAATCTTTAAATCTAGACTGCCACAACTCTTCAATCACCTCTCTACCTACTTCTCTCCTTTTTACTTCTTGAAAAATTACTATATCCAAACTACTTCGCCTTATAATCCTTTTGATCATCCTTATTTTATCTCTAGAACCACAACCCCGAATATTCCAAGACGCAAACTTCATTGCTAAAGAACTAAACTCCCCACCCACTCCTTCTAAGGCATCTTCCATTAAGATCCATCCTCTACTCCTTCTTTCTCCTTCACTTGTTGTAGCTGAATCAGAAACACATTGATCTTCCTTAGAATTTCTTCTGCCTCAATTTTTCCAAATGGTTCAACCAACTTCTTATTTTCCCTCGGACTTGAGCTATGCAATCTCGACTTTACTTCCACTGAATTAAAGACCAAGGATATTGATAGAGAACTCGACTGCAAATTGTTTTCATTTTTTCCTCCACCCTCTACATTTTCATTGTTGAGACAAGGCCACTGCACATTACCTTCAAAACAATTCGCATCATTGTTCAACTCCTCCCTTCACTGTCTGAGTGGTCTCGCTCATCTGATGTGTTACTACAGTAACCTGAAGACTCAACCTCTTGAAATTCTAACATTTGATCCTCTTTTGATCTCCCATCATCATCACCATCATCTTCCCTACTCCCTCTTAAAACAGATCTTGACTTATGCCTTATTCGCAATTGTTTACTATTCATTGTCTTCCTTCCAAAATCTGCCATTTGAATGCATTTAAATTGGATCTCCTATTTTTTTTCTTCTAGAATACACCTTTATTTTAACCTTTGTATTCCGCTCCTTCCCCTCAATGCCATTACCCGCTAGATACAATTGTTGTTGTTCTGCAACTTGATTGTTGTTTGCTACTTCTTGATCCTCAAACACTAGCTTATTTGATGTGCCTCCCTCTATGTCATCATGTCTTGCCACCCACTTGTCATCTATCATTCCGTCTTCCCAAGCCCTTCTTCCGTACATCAACTCTTAAGCCTTCGCAGCCACCCTACTAGGGTCTGACACGTCTAGGTTCGTCCCTTGACGTGGGTTGATGTGTTACACCGTCGATGACTTCCCCTTCCGATAATCCTCCAAATTTTCGATGATCGAAAATCCAGTGACTATCTCATCTTCTCTGTCTTCTTTATCTCCGTTCTTGCTACCTTCATACTAATTCTCCGCTACACGCTCTTCTTCCTGTTCTACTATATTTACTCAAAATAGCCTAATTGTGGAGATTTCCTAGGGAGCAGATTCAGCTATGGGCTCGTGTGATTAAAAGCAGACATGGTTTAGACATTAATAGACGAGATGCAGGTCTTCGAAGGAACGTCACTTATAAAAGCCCTTGGAAGTTTATTCATTCTCTATACCAATGCTTTTCTTCAGGTATTCAGTTGCAAGTAAGGAGAGCTGATGTCGTTCGTTTCTAGGAGAATGTGTGGTGGGGAATTGACGCCTTTGCAGGGCTTTTCCCTAGGCTGTATTGTTAATCAAGAGGTCGTCATCCTATGATTGTTTTCTCCAAGAAGCAAATTGATAGTGCAAGGTCATTCAGTGGAAATTTTACTTGAGGTCTCATAGCCGTTGTCGTTGTGGTCAAGAAGAAGAAGCACTTTGTGTTTTGCTCAGGGATTGTTTTTTGTAGGATTCGGATGATAAAATCGTATGGTTTAGAGAGGATTTTGAGGAGTTCTCCACTAAATCTTTTTTCTCTTATTTGGTGGAAGCTCCCATTCCTAGCTCCTCCCGCCTTTTTGAGGAAATCTAGAAGGGTCCTATTCCATCTAAAGTTAAGTTTTTTGCTTGGGAGGTGGCCTCAAGGAAAATCAATACAGGGGAAATGCTTGAAAAGTGATTTCCAAATCTTTTCATATCTCCTTCCTATTTCCTTTTGTGTAAGCAGAGCAACGATTCTATTGATCATCTTTTTCTCAAGTGTTCCTTTTCCAGTTATATATGGGGAAGGTGGAGGAGGCAACTTTCTTCTTTTATTGAGGAGAATGAGCTAGAGGTTCAGTCTAATTTTTGTCCATTTTGGGTTTGTTCGAAGCGGCATCGTCATTGGATGGTGGCCAGTTTGGTAGTGATTTGGTCTTTTTACGAAAAGAGAGAAACGCTAGGATTTTCAATGATAAGGCCCTCTCATCTACCTAGATCTGAGAAGAATCTTTATTACTTGCGTTCTACCCAGATCTAAGAAGAATCTTTATTACTTGCGTCTATATGGATCAGCATTAGTCCGTTATCTTTGGGGTACTGCATCTCAGACTGGCTTCAAGGTTGGGAGAATATTTTGTAATACTTTGCAATGTAATGGGGTTGGGTGGGTGTGATTCTTTTGTTGTAGGGTTTTAGGGGTGTTTTTATGTTGTATTCTTATTTTAAATCAATAAATCTCTGTTTCTTAAAAAAATGAATTGTCTCCCTTCGATATTTTCATTTTTTTCGGTAAAAATCCACTTGTCCATCCGGCCACCTTCATGCATGTTGTCTCATACAATAGGCCACCTTCAAAAATATTTTCCCTCTAAATCAGTCCTCCGCACTATTGAAAGATCTCCTCCAATGTTCTCTTAGACCATTCCTCTATGGGTATCCTTCAATACCCATCCACTCGTCTTGGCAACAAAAAACTCGGTTATTCCATTGAGTTTCAGGCTTCCATTCTCAAATCTCATAGTGCAATGACGATTGCATTTTTCCTTTCTGCAGTGAGTTCCAAACATCTTCGATAGGACATTTACATAATGCCCTGTCCCCAGAGTTAATTGATATTCAAATTTCAACTACCTTGACACTTCCTTTTCAATATCACACCACTGTACTCCCTCAATAAAATGCCAAAAGGTCATCCATAATCTATTCACTACCGACTTACTCTTGTAAGTGTTCCTTGGACCATATAATTTCTGATTATTCACTATTCCCACCAACGAAACTCAAAAATTTACCCTCATTCCTTCTTTCTCTCCTCAAAAGTAACTCTCACATCTTCCTTTCCTCCAAAGTTCAATTCTTCATTTTTCACCCAAATCTTGTTTTTGTTGATAGAAATCGTTTTCCTTGAATATTCAAACATTCTCCTTCCTTAATTGCGAAGAAAGCAGAGAAAATCAATAAAGTATAGTTGAAAATGAACAAATAAATAAAATAAAATAAAATAAAATTGCACTATTTGTCCAATTGCTAGACTGACATATGCATTATGTCAGTCCATGTGCGAGACGAACAGGATGCAAATGTTTGTCCAATGAACAATATATTTTTGGGTAAAATGCACTATTTGTTCAAGGATTGAATGGACATTCAAAAAATGTTTGTCATAGGTTTGAATGAACATTTTCGGACAAATTTTGGCAACATTAAACCCCAAATGATTATTCTGTCTATTTAAAACATTTTAAATGACTATTAAGTGATAAAAATAACAAAAAATGCCTCATTATACGAATCCTTCACTTTTGGGTCCATTGTTCGTCTCATATTCTTTGTGTTATTCACTTTTTTTTCTTCAAATTGGATTGAAAAATGGTTTGAAAGCTTTTAAACTATCAAAAAATGGTCTGAAAAAACCCACTGTTTTGTCCCTAGCTTGGCGATGTGACAGTTTGATGACCTAATCAATGAGTTTCAGTTAAGGCATGTCGACCTACAAAAACGACTGATGCTTATTACCCTGACTTCGATAGATCGCCAGCAAGCATTGGCTCACTTGGGTCTTGAAGTTCCATCCCTTCTTTCGTTGCTAGCTGCTTAAAGGTTCCTACCAAATTCACATGGACCAATAACCGAGACCACGTGGTTTTTTCAAGGATTAATCGTTTCTTAGTTAATCCGGAATGGTATGAGCTCTTCCCTTCTAGTAAATTATGCACTCTCAAGCGCATCACCTCAGATCATTGGCCTCTGCTGCTAGACACTCAGCCAGTGCCTTGGGGTCCTACCCCATTCAGATTTGAGCACACGTGGTTCGATAGGAAAGATTTCAAGCTTAAAATGGCCCAGTGGTGGAACAAGCCTATTAATGCAAATTGGCCAGGGTACAAGTTCATGCAGAAGCTCAGACGTCTGAAGCAGGATTTAAAAGAGTGGAGTCAGAATTTCAGGGCTGAAGATATCCAAAGGAAAAAAGGATCTGTCTCAAGCGCTTCAAGACATAGACAGCAGAGTTGAGCAGTCCCAAAGACTGGAGTAAGGTGAAAAGGAGGCTCGGGCTAGCATTCTGCAGCAGTTAATCAGCATTGAGAACCGATTGGATAGGGACGCAAGACAAAAAACCCGAATGAAATGGGCTATACATGGAGATACTAATTCCAAATTCTTTCATCGGGTTCTCTCTCTAAGATGAGCAAAGGCCTTCATATCCAAAATTGAAGATGCGCAGGGGGTCCTCTTGAAAACGGATGAGGACATCCAAAAGCAGTTTATTCAGTTCTTTACTAACATCTTCACAGATGCGAATAACCTTCAGTGGGCCGTTGATGGAATCAGTTGGAACCCTATCTAGGAGACTAATAAGGAGTGGTTGGAAAGACCGTTCACGGAGGAAGAAGTGAGGGACACGATCTTTAGCAGTGATGGAGGAAAAGCCCTGAGCCTGGATGGATACACCATGTTCTTCTACCAAAAAAATTGGCTCTTGCTGAAGCAAGAAATCATGCAGGCGGTAGAGGAGTTTTACTCTAAGGGCATCATCAATAAATGTACCAACGAGACCTACATCTAGTTGATCCCTAAGAAAGGCCAGCCAGAGAGAGTAGAAGATTATTGTCCCATTAGCTTCGTCACCAGCTTATATAAAGTCATATCCAGGGTCCTAATGTAGAGGCTTCGAGAGGTTCTTCAAGACACAATTGCAAAAAATCAGATGGCACATTTTTGACGCCATTCTGGTGGCCAACAAGGCTGTGGAAGACTGTAGATCGTGGCACAAAGAAGGATTGGTGGTCAAGATCAATTTTTCCAAGGTATATGATTCAGTTAGATGGAAATACTTCTTGTATGTATTGAGAAAGGACTTTGGGGATAGGTGGCAACGCTGGATATTGCGCTGCATCTCTTCTGTCTCATGCTCAATATTGATAAATGGAAGACCAAGAGGGAAGATTGTTGTCTCTCGAGGCCTAAGACAGGGAGACCCCCTCTCCCCATTCTTGTATATTCTAGTAGCGGATAGTCTTCGTAGTATCATACAAAAGGCGATGGTCCATGGTCTGCATGGTTTTAAAGTCGGAGAGAAGAAAATTCATTTAACTCATCTTTTGTATGCGGATGACTTGCTTTTCTTCCTTCAAAAGGACCCTAGGAGCTAAAGCATGCTCATGTAGGTGTTTGAAAGCTTTTCATTCATTTCCAGGTTGGAAATCAATTTTCAGAAAAGCCAAACAGTGGAATTCATCTTCAAGATATGGATATGCACCAAGCTGTCAAGGTTTTGGATATCCCAGCAAGTAACTTGCCAATCAAATATCTTGGTCTTCCTCTGGGAGGAAATCCCAAAAAACTCTCTTTTTGAGAGCCAGTTCTTTAGACAATCAAAAAGAGAATAGCGGGTTGGAAGGGCAACTGCCTATCTAGAGGAGGTCGGCTTCTTCTCATCAAAGCAGTCTTGGAGGCCCTCCCAACATATTATATGTCCATCTTCCCAATGTCGACTATTGTCCAAAAGGAGCTTGAGAGAGGCATTAGACGTTTGTTTTGGAAGGCAGAAGGTTCAAAAAAGGCGCAGATGTTAGTTGAGTGGTTGCAGGTCAACCAGCGAACAGAAAATGGGGGACTGGGAGTGGGGATGTTGAAATTCATAAATCAAGCATTAGTGGCCAAATGGTTATAGAGGTTCCCTATGGCCCAGGGGCTTCTTTGGGGGAAAATTATTGGTAGTATTCATGGTACATTCCACAACAATATGATGGCAGGAATTCAACATTGTGCTACTAGCAAATCTCCCTGGACCAAGGAGAATATCGAGGTCTTCTCCACAAGCTCATGTTACACTATGTTTGCTGAAGCTCAACCCATGTCACGAGATGACAACCTTGACCCAATATGGAATGCCAAAATGCCACTTAGGATTAAAATTCTACCTTGGTTAATTATGCTAGGCCATTTAAATTGTAGTTTTCAACTCCAAAGGAAACTTCCTAACTATTGTGTATCACCTTCTTGGTGCTGTCTTTGCAGGGCCGCTGAGGATGACGTGCAACACGTTTTTTGGGACTGCCAAGCTTTGAAGACAATTTGGGCATCATGGCAATTTAATCTTCCTCTAATCACTAGATCAACGGATAGTAATAGCAGGATTTCCCGCCCCTCTCACGCCTAGGTCATTGAAGCCCTATTGGTTTTTGGTTCATTTTGCTATATGGATGGTTGTTTGGGAAACATGAAAAAAATGTATTTTCCAACAGGGTAGCGTCAATGTAAATTGTCTCTTTGATAGGTCTGTTTACATGTTTGCTATTTGGGTCTCTTCATCTAAGATAGGTTTGGGATATACGTTTGGAGACTGGTTGCTCAGTTGGGGCCCCATTTTGTACTCACTTTTGTAATCGCCTACGGCACTTTGGCCCTTACTTATAATATGATAGATATTGTCTCTTTTCAAAAAAAAAACAAAAACAAAAAGATGGGTACAATGTCTCCAATGTTCGATTATAATAAGAAGAAACTTATTCAATGTTTAGATTGAAGTTTTTGGAAGGAGGAGATGTAGGATTTAGGGTGGGTTTTTCTATGAGAATGGTGGATATGAAGAGTTATTGGGGTTCTAAATATGGATAGTTTGGTCATTTTATTTTTTAATTTTTGTTTTAGATGTGTTGGGGTTAAGTTGAAAATATGGGTGGGTCTAGCAACAACCTTCCTCTTCTATTAAATAGTATAGAAAGTGTATTCTTTTTGACATTTGGTACATGGTGTAGGAACAATAGAATAGACGTATATTCAAGAATTGTATGGTTGTTTTTGATAGATTTTGGGAGAAGTCCATTATTTCGTTTGCCACATGGATCTCATCATCCAAGTTGGCCTTAGGTCATAGTTTTGGGGAATTTGCCTATTCCCCAAAACTATGTAATTCTATACGATACCTCATCCTTGGGGCCGGTTTGGATTGTTTGAGGGCTGGGGGCAAAGAATATAATAATGGGCCCATTTTATTTTTAATTGGACATTTTTATATATTAAAATATAATTATTTTCTTTTATAAATATTATAAATAAATTATTTTGAATTTTGTAAAAATTTTAAATGGTGGAAAGCCTAAGAAATAAATAAGTCTACAAATGCAATAATTTTAACTTTGTATTTGTTGATAAAATCATTTTTGTTAAAATAAAATATAAAATTAACAAAAAAGAATTAAATTATAAAAGTGTTCTTTAAAATAGAATTTGGTAGCTAATGGTTGTCATACAAAGATAAACTAAGTAATTAAATTATAATATAAAATTTATTAAAACCAAGATTAAAAAGACACGTATCCTATGTGTATGTATTATATATACCATATATTGTCACGACCCACCTTTTCAAAATTGTACCAATGTCCAAAACTTGACAGTTTTTGTAGTTAAAAGAATGAATTTTTTTGTAAAAAAAAATTCATAATATTGATAACTCTTGAATAAATATTGGAAATGGGAAGTATAAATGACAAGTGGGAATTGAAATATATATATATATATATAAACATATGCAACTTTGTCACTTTGGTGACAAGAGCGATGATGTGTGATGGGAGGGTCAAAGTGATGCGCTAGATGATTGTTGAGGTGATAAAGTTGAAGCTTGACACCAAATGTGGCATTCAAACCCCTCATGCAACAAATATGAAATCCTCTCTTCTTCTTCTTCTTCTTCTTCTTCTTCTTCTTTCACTTTCTAATTTCCTGCAACACTTCTTCCTCTCTCTCACCATAGTTGATCTTAATAGCTCAATTTGACAAATCTCTTTGATGCCAAATTGAAGAAGTTGAGAAGTAGAACCACAATGTTGGAAATCCAAAGCAAAGAAAAATCAGTTGATTGAGTATTAGTCTTGAGGTAAATATTTTAATAAACTGATCTTGATGTCTTGATAAGTAGCATGATTAGGAAAAAAAGATGACTTGTATAATCTTGTATTAATTTTAAGGAATTGATGACAAATAAGTTGCAATTGATGAGGGTATTGAATCATGAACACTGAAATGGGATGGAATTAAATGTCTAATGTGCTAATTATGGATGATTTGTGTGCAATTTCATGAATTGAATCACAAATTCCCATGTCAATAATAATATATTTCTGGCAGCTTCAATTATATTAATTTGAGCAATTAATTGAATAGACTAAACATCACCAGTTGCTATGAAATTTGGAAGGCTTGTTTCTGGAACACTTAATGAATTCATACCAAATTTGAGCTCATTTGGCTAAGAGTAAGTTGGGTAATTGAAGTGATTTTGAAAAAGTGTCCTGCTGTAAAACTAAAACACAACAACTTGGTGATGTTGTTAATTGACTCAATAGAAATTGGATTTTATCTTGAAATTTTATGGAGTTTTTTCCAGGTAAGGCAACTCGCAGCATCTGAAATTTCATCTCAATTGGATGTGATTTGATAGAGTAATTGCACTCATTTTTGTCTTTGTCATTACAACCGGGCAGAGACAAACCCAGAATTTAGGTGTTTCAAAACCTCAACAAAGGAGGTCCGAGAAATGCAATCTAAAATATTGGTGATTATTTGGCAAGTCTAGTTTATATCAGTAAAATTTTCTAGCATTTTAATGCACGATTTAATAGCAACAAATTTGGAAAAATTGTTGCTCAGATTTGGGGCAAACATGGTGAAATGTATGTAAGTGTGAAAATAGGGGAAATCGACTATTGACTGAATTGACCCAGGATGACCAGAGTTGACTTATGTTGACCAGGACTGGCCACATCAGTGTCCACATCAGCACAAGTCAAATTTTGGCAGGTTTAACCTAAAGTTGACCAAGCATCATAAAGGACCAAGAGTTATGATTGAGTTCAATAAAGTATAAATACTGAAATCCAAGTGGATAATCCGCTGAAAAGCATGATTTGGGCCGAAACAGTGAAGAAGGATTCACAAAGGAGTTGCGAACTGTTAATGAGAAGGTCTTTTAGTTTATTATCTTTTGCACAGTATTCTATTTACATGCACGTTTTAAGTATGTTCCACATGTGTTATTAATTGCATTGCATCATGAATTTGGCTGAAAATGTTTTAATACATGGAAATGGATGCACTACTGGATATGTAGACTCAAAGTTGTGAAGTATTGGTTTGGAGATCTACACTGTGCAAGAAAATCCCCTGAGGACCTAGCCAACTGGTGAGTTGAGTTAGTGTCTTGTAGATGAACCGTAATTTGAGGATGCACTTTCAAAGGCCTAAGGGGTCTTATACCAATATGCTATGTCCAAGATAGATGTGTTCTAAGGACCTAACATTTGATTGAGTTGTGTCTGAGAGGTCTGGTGGTGCACTACATCCAGGCAAGGTTCCTAAAGCCTTGTCGACTTGAGTGCTAACCTTTTTTTTTATTGAAAACAGAAACTATATTGATAACTAAAGATAACACAAAATGTCGGATGAGGTATCCAAACTTAGTTACATATTATAAAAGACTGCAGAATATTCCCCTTTTACAAAGCCAATCTCCAAAATTATAACCCCTTTCCTCGTTTAGAGCTTGAGATCCATGTAGCGAACAAAATATTCGACCTCTCCCATATCATCTTCTTCGACTTCTTCTTTCCCAAAAACAATCTATTGTTTCTCTCCTCCCAAACAACATACCATACCGTTAGCAAAATCACCTTCCAATATTGTTGGACTTTGGCTGTATCTTCATTTTTGAGAATCTGAAACAAGGTGTCTTCAGAGGGCGGAAGTATGCTCCTGCTGTGTTGGTTCCATTGTCCCCATATCTCCATTGTCACCTCGCATGCTCCAAACAGATGCTTCGAATTCTCCGCACTTTTTCTGCACATTATACATATAGAAGAGTTTAGCATATAGTTTGGGAAAAGCTTTTGTAGATTTTCCATGGTCTTTAGCTTATTAAGACTAAATATCCACACTAATATCCTTGCTTTTATACGGGCTTTGGTGTTCCAAATGAGCTCTGTTGGAATGACTGTGTGCACTCTCTGTTAAGCTGTCAATTTTTCCACAACAAACTGCACCGAGAATGTTGTGCTAGGCCAGCCATTCCAAACTAGTCTATCCTTGTCCTTTGTTTCTTGTAGTTGAAACCCATGCAATTTGGCGATCAATTCACTTAACTCTTCTGTATGTTCATCCCCTACATTCCTATACCGATGAAGATTCCAGCCCACTGTACTCGGTCCCCTACAGTATTACAAACTTTGAAATTTGAAATTGGGGCCTCGTGCTTCGTTGATAGACCATATATATTAGGGAAAGTATCTTTCAGCTTCTCCCTTCCACACCATACATCTTCCCAAAAGCCAATATTATCTCCTTTTCCTATCTTCTATATTATGTGAGACTCGATCTGATCATTAAAATAGTTTATGTCCTTCCAAGGAGATCTATAGCAACATTTTTTATTCAAGCCAGCTTCTCCCCCAAAAGCTTTCGATCCATGTATACTCCAAACTATTGTCGCCCACATTGAATCCGATTTTTCCATCATTCGCCACAACCATTTTCCCCATAATGCCACATTCCTCCTAACCATTCCCCTTATACTCAGGCCTCCATTTTGGACTGTTTTGCAAACCTGTGCCTAGTTAACCATATTCTAGCCCCTACCAGAATCCTCTTGTTTCCATAAGAATTTCGCATATGTCTTTCAATTATGGCAACCACCTTCTTTGGCAATCTGAATATTGACATATAGTATGTTGGTAAGGCTTTTAACACTGTTTTTAGAAGTAGCAGTCTGCCTCCCCTTGATAAATAACTCCTCTTCGATCCAACAGTTCTTCTTTTAATAGTTTGAATAACTGGATCCCAGAGATCTATTTTGTATGGATGACCCCCCAATCACATTCCCAATTACATCAGCGGCCATTCCCCCAGAGCTACCTTCAGATTAGCTGCTATTTTAATCACTTCGTCCTTATGAGTATTAATGCCCAACAATTGGCTTTTGGTACCGTTCACTTTCAGTCTTGTTAGGAAGCAAAAGCTGTGTAGTGAATCCGTTATGACCTTCAGTTCTTCCTGATTGTTTTGCATAAAGATTAAGCAATCATCTGCGAAAAGAAGATGAGTAAGTTGAATCTTGTCTTTACCTATTTTCAAACCTTATAGCTAGTGTTGTCAATGCGCTACCTAGGTGTCCAGGCCCCCTCAAAGCCAAGGCGGTGACCTAGGCGTTGGGGGGCTTCTCTATAATTTTTTAAAAATAGGAGGGTTTTTAATTAATTAATTAATTTTTTAATTTTAACCTAAATCTAATAACTTCGTGCTCAAACCTCTCTAAGTCAAACGACTCGAACCAGCTCCAACGATCATCTCCGAGACTCCGACGATCATCTCCGACACTTCGATGAGCAACTTCGACGTCTTCTTTGGTGAGCGACTCCGGCGAGTCTCTCTATTTCACTATGCATCTCTCTCCCTTTCTCCCGACTCTCCCTCTACCTCTTTTTGCGTTCCTCCCTTTCTCTGCTTCCTTCCTCTCTCTCTTTCTGCATCTCTCTTCTCACTCTCTGTCTGCATCTCTCTTCTCTCTCTTCTATCTCTCTTTCTACATCTCTCATTCTCTCTCTACGTATCTCCTCTCTCTCTAGTTCTCTTTAAGAGAGAGGAGAAAGAGAGCAATTAGCTCTTCTTTTTAGAATTTTATGAATATGAAGTATATGAACTTATGATAATCATGAGTTTATCATAATGTATTATCTAACATGTCATTATTTATAATTTTATAATTTATATATCATTAATTAATTAAATATAAATTATAAATAAATAAAATTATAAAAAAGTGTTAAACAATTCTTCAGGAAAATGTATCTATATATACATATATATACATATATATTGAGTGAGCAACCAATAAATAAATAAATAATTCTTCAGGAACCTTTAAATAATTATTTTAAGGACCACCTACGCCCCGCCCAGTCCTTGCCCAGTCCTCACCTTATGGAGGTTTATCATCTTAAACCGCTTTACCGCCTTGACAACACTGCTTGTAGCTTTCCTTCTTGAGCAGCTTTCTCAAGAATATGGGTAAGGGTATCAACAACTAAGGTTTACAAGAATAGGGACAAAGGATCCCCCTACTGAAGTCCTCTCTGTCCATTTATTTTTTTCCCTTGGTTTGCCGTTGATAAAGATTGAATAATTGGCTGTTTGTAGGCATGCCTGCATCCATCTGCACCATCGATCCCCAAAACCTTTCTGCTAAAGAACAAAATCCAAAAAGCTCCATCTTACAAAGTCGTAAGCTTTGGCAAAATCCACTTTCAATAACAACCCTTCTTTACCATTGACTCTATAGTCTTCCACTCCATTGACAATCAAGATTGTATCCGTTATTTGTCTTTCCTTGACAAAAGTAAGTTGATGTTCACTTACTATATTAGATAGTACCACCCGCAACCTGTTTGCCAATGTCTTTGCTATTATCTTATGTAAGGTCATGGTTAGACTAAATGGCCAGAAATCCTCCACCCTCATAGAGTTAGTTTTCTTCAGGATGAGACAAATATATCTCCCATATCTATCTCATTCACCTTCCTATTAATCATTGCGTCACTGTAGAACTCCTTCAAGCATTCAATGACGTCTTGTTTGACTATTTCTCATTCATATTGGAAAAATGTCACGGTGAACCCATCTAGACCAGGAGCCTTGTTGTCATCACAGCTGAAGACTACTTCTTTTATTTCATCTTTTGCAAAGTCTCTTTCCAGCCAATTCCTCTCTTCCTCTGATATCCACTGCCACTAAACTAATCAAACAGTGAAAGAAGGGGCGGCTTCCCCTCCTCATTAAGGGAGGGCAAGCCTTCCTTTCGAGAGCAGATTGGAGGAGTCCCTCTACTCCCCATTTTCTAAAAGATGTCTCTTTAAACAATTCAGCAAAATATTTCGTGATCGTATCCTGGATGGCCTCCATTTCTACAACCAGGTTCCCTTCTCTATCCTCTAATTTTGTAATGGCAGCTCTCGATTGTCTAAGGGATAGCACTTTGTGAAAAAATATTGTGTTGATATTGCTTTCTTTGACCTGCTTCATCTTGGCCCATTGTCATTCCAGAGCCTGTATTTCATCAATCATCTTCCATCTTTCCTCCCACAGGTCTGAGTCCTCTTCTGTCCAACATTGTGACTTGAGTGTTGACCTTAGGGATGGTTTGATTTGATGAAGCATGCACATGTTTTTTATATATTTGAGATTGTGCATCATTATCATTATTCTTATTGAGTTGAGTATATGATCTTGATATATGCACCGCATTGCACGTTTATTATTTTACATGCATTGTTTTATTGTAAAATATTGGATTAAGTTATATTTTTAAAATTGTTACTCATTGAGCCCCCTGTGGACAATTGGGGCTCACTACTCTCTAAATTTTCTAGGTCTGACACCTATTGACAAGGAAAAGGACATAGTCATAGCTTATACCTTCTCGATCTTGTGTTTTTGGCTAGAGTAGTTATAGTTAGGTCACTATCCTATTTTAATGTCAAAAGAGAACCAATGTGACTCATTGTTTATATAGTTCTACCACTGTAAATATATCAATTTTCATTTCTGTTGTTTAGCTTTAGTATTCCCATGGTACTACGTACTTTTGCACTCTTATTCTTTTGTTCGCTCTAACAATTATGGATTGCGAGAATGGTGTAGGTATGGAAAGGCTTAACAATGGTCAGATGAGCTTGGTGGTCAAGCAGGTTCATTAGGTCAGTGTGTTGTGTCAGGCCACCTCTTACTTTAAGGAATGGGTCGCGACATATGCGTTATACATAAAACTAAAATTTAAATAAATATAATATATATACTCTGTGTATATGTGGTCCCAATTCCAAGAGGCCATATATACAATATAAAAAGCTATCAATATAAAAATATACTATCAACAAGAGAGAGAATATTGAATTATTTAACATAAAAAAACTATATTTAAATAAACTAATATAAAAAAGTAAATATATTGTATACAACACATACACACACACACACACACTTGTGCACACAATAGTACATAGAGAGAACTTTGTATGGAGCCCCAAAATTTGGGGGCCTGGGGTGGTCGCCCCTTGGGCCCAGCTCAGGGCTGGCTCTAGTCATCCTATAGACTCACTTAATTGTAAATTAATATATCTTCTGCTTCTTTAAAAAAAAAAAAACCTTAAATAGAGGACTTGGTATTATAAAATTGAAACACAATTTTCTTTTAGAAAAATGCAGTCGATGCTCACTCCATTGCCTACATAAAACCAATGATCGATGTGAGTACCCTTGAATGTGGGCACATAACCAAAAGTCCAACTTGTTCACTTTCAAATTCTTGGACAAGAGAATTTTGTTATGTTATATGTTATTGTTTACTTTTTTTTTTTCTTTTAACTCACTTATTGTGCATTTTATTCTCCAATTTAAGTGCATTTCACCTATAATCATTTTTTTACATGCTTTCTCTTCATTCCATTAAGAACCTACATATTAATATTGAAAAATCTGAAGTATCAAACACATGTCCATATCCATGTCGAGTAATGAAGAATCGAACATGTGTACTTTGTTAATATTCTAAAATAACCTCCTATATCACAACCAATATGCATCAAAATACGCCAAACAAAAATAAAGATACTTAAAACTATTCTAGATTACATGTATGTTCTAATAAAACATTTGAAGGGACAATATTGGAAGTGGCAAAAATGCTTCACTGATAATACCACAAGTATTTTCATTGTAATAGTTTAGATTTACAACCCTCAAGAAGTTGTGTCATCTTTTATTTTGTGATTATTTTTTCCTAGGAGTGGTTTACACATAATACAAGGTATGCCACTCGCCTTGCAAGGGCAAAATGAACAAGAACAAGATAACTTGCACCCATCCCCATTTAGTTCTGTGGTAATATAAACCTACTAAAGAGAAGCCTCTCACATATTAATTGATTTATTTGCTAGATGAAGATTTACCCAAATCCTTTAGATGTTGGTTAGCAACCGATCATGATCAAGAATCAAAGGAATAAACTACATCCTACCATGATTTGGACGATTACAGTTGCAGACATGCAACCTGGAATCTGACATCTTTTCGTATGGGATGTATGAGGATTTCTCATCTCCCTTTGATAATTAATGAATTATGTTTCCTTCTCAAAAAAACAAAAAAAAAGGTAATAACTCCAAGTCTCTAATCAATTAAATCATGGAAGACAATAAAAGAAAATTTGATATCTTGATAGTAAAGGAGTGACTATCACATTGATGATTGTAAGTTTGCATTAGTTGCAATTAACAAAATCTGATTTTGCCTTTTAATTGTCCTCAATCTGCACATTAACTGGTTCCAATAGTAATTCTGACTATATTAAGTCCCTTAGCAGAGTAATGAATAAGACATATATAGTCTTCCTGATATTTTATGATCTCCAGGATGTATGGATTAATTGATGAGCAATAACAAACCAAGTAAAACATGCTTATAGAGACAAAATGGAAATGGGCTGATTTTGGATGAGAACAATTCGTGCAGTTATAGATCACTGACATAATTTTTCTTGACTAGTATAGACAGAACCCAGAGTATCCAATGTCAAAAATAGGCCATGTTATCTCATCTCTTACACATATATATGCCCGGAAACAGATAAAGCTCTCCATAGAGCTGACACAAAGTAAGATTCTTGCTTTTAATTCCTGATAAATGAGAGAAGATGCTGAAAAACAGCATAATGAGTTGGAAATGGATGGAACGCCCACCATGAAAGAGTTTTATTTCTCCAGTCCGACCAATAACTCACCCACTGGTTCACATATCTTATGTCTCCGATTGATATGGCTGCATGCCATGGGATCATTACAATACTAAAATGACAGCCATACAGATTTGTATCTCACTTCAGAGATACATTTTTTTAATGGAAGCACTTCAGAGATACATTTTAATGATAATGGTAATACATAATAAAAAACTGCTAAGAATAAAACACATCAACATAAAACGTATATTAAACATACATGTACAGCATTAGATGTTAACAGCAAATCCAGTCAAATAACAAAATTAGAGTTTGGATACAAGACAAACAATGATCTAAGAGGAAGTAAGAAAATAATCTGCATAATACTGCAAAATTGGCTAGGATTAGATGCAGTACCTGGACACAAAAATAATCTGCATATGGTACATCATTAACTTCTTGCGATGTCTCAATAACCAAATGGCTGTTGGATAAAATATTCAAAATCAAACATCAACCCTTAAAATAAAATCATACTAAGAACTCAAAGACATTTCTATCAGATGGCTTGGCCAAGTCCATCACCTAAACAAGTGAATCAAAACTATCTGAACAGCCAGAAAATATCTCCAATTTCATCATTGATATGAATAAGCAATGAGGAAAATCAATTCCCCTTGAAGAAGTAAAGTTTTCAATCTTTTCACCTTGATTTTCCTCTCCTAAAACCTCTTTAAACCCTAAAGGCTAGAACAGTTCTTGGAATTTTAGTAAGTAATCAAAAAAGGCATGCAAGTTTGCGTCAGATATTCAAGGAAGAGTATGAGAAAAGAATCTCTCTCTCTTTTTTATTTTTTTCCCCTAATTTCATTGAATTTTGTGTTTGAGTTTTGTGGTATTGAGTTTCATTTGAAGTACTTGTACTGATTAGGGTTGCGTAAGTTGACTACAAGTACAAACATATTCAGTTTTGTTGAGCTTTTGCTTGTATGAAGCATACCATTGACCAAACTAGAAAAAAAAATTGATTTCTGAAGAGCAAACCTGTTCCGATAAACTCGATATTTCTGGACCTCATGACATTGGCCAAATTTTGCCCCTGGCATGCAATCGAAAAAAAATTACAACTTACTCAGAGGAGACTTGAACAAAAAAAAAAGATCTAAATTATTAGTTGAGATGCAATGACATACCAAAATATAATTTGATAGGATGCTGGAATGACAACTCACGAGCATGACCAGAAAGCTCATGCTCATACCAAGAAGTGCACCTAAAATCTGAAAGACATAAGGTTACACACACACACACACAAATAGAAAGAAGACAAGAGAAACCAAAAAAGATAGGATTTACAGAAGTATAGAAGCATGCCTGTCAACATTACTAACGGTAGTCATAAAAGAGTTCATTTAACAAATCAGAGCAATCATCATAGATAGTATACCTTTATCTCCACACTGCTTACGAAATTTTTCAACAAAACCAACAGCATCATCTGAGAAGAAAAGACCAAAAAACTCCTCGACTTTAACCTGCAGTGAAGAATCAAAATAGGACTTTCAACTAACGATGTCAAGAAGAAAACAAAACAACTATGAAAAATGACTATAAATTATGCAATTTGTATAGAAATGAATATATATATTACCGGAAACCTTGATTCAGCAACCTTTTTATAGTATTCAGGTACTGCAGCGCAAAAATACACATTTGAAACAAGGTCCTAAACTGGAAACATCAAACGCAGGTTTGACACAATGCAAAAAAAAAAAAAAAAAAAAAAAGAAAAGACAATTGAAGATCAAATTCTCCAAATAGAAGCAAAGATTAAAGATCAGAAACCAATTTTGAAAGGTATTCAAGTGGCTCAAGGGGTATATATATCTATGTTACTTATACTCTTTACCTTAGCATACGTATCCATGTCCAACACTTCATAGAATAACGTGGGCATGGAAACGTGTCCAGCACATTAGATTTTTGAATATGCTACGTAGATTCTTTAATGAAAAGAAAATCAAACATGAAGGAAGATAATGATTCAAAAATGAGCAAAAAGCAATAAGGAAAACATATTATATAGCCAAGTTCATGTTGCCTGAAATTTGAAAATGTATAAGTCAGACCTCTAGATATGTACGTGTATTTGGGACTCATACCCTAGGCATAGATATGTGCATGCATATATCGAATATATGTTTATGTATTATATGTCCACAAGTTTATGTGTACAGCCACAAATCTAAAAGCAACAAGAATTGGGAAAAATAACAGCCTTTGGAGTTATTCCTACAACATGAAGCCCTGCAATGTGCAATCTTCTCTTTCTCTTTTTCTCTTTTTCCACAAGTCCTTTTCTTGTTTAGTTGCATAAGTCCTGTCTAAGGAATGGCAGGTTAAGCGCATTGAAAATATTTAAGAAATAGTAATATAAGAGTAGAGAGAAGCTAAACATTCTTTTGAGTAAACATGAAGAGCTAAGCTGCAAGCTGGATACCTAGATTAACAACCTCATAGAGACAAATTCAGAATATCTTTCATACGGTTTAATCCTGGACTTGATATACAGCATAAACATGAACTGCAAAACATAACAAAATAGTGGTTCAGAAATTAAAACTAAATTCAACGAACCGGCAGGGGCATCAGCATCCTCAACCTTCCACTTCAAAGGAACACCAGAAGACGAACATTCTGCACTTGCAAGAAAAACCATATTCTCTTCCCCGTTTTCAAGCAATTCAAAATCACTTGTGGATACAACAATCTCATCATCAACAATCAATTGTTTCTTAAGTTCTCCTGAAACGTGAGCATCCTTATTCCTGATTTGTGACAGCCACAAGCACAAATGAATTTCTAGGGTAATCCACCAACAATATATGACAGGACAAAGATTGATCACAAAGATTGTTCATAAATACCTGTCAGATGAATCAAACTCATTAGGTATTTGTTCACAATTTTTGAGTTTGTCAATTACAACATCTCCATTGCCTTGGCTCCTGAGCTCAGACTTCGAGTCCTTTTATAAAAACAAAAAGAAAAAACAATTACAATATCTGACTGAGGACTTAAAGAGGTGTTTCTAGGACTACAACTTCATCATGACCTCAGATTCTATTCAAGCTTCAAGTTGATTTATAGAAACAAAAGAAGTTGAAAATGTATCAAACAACTGGATTTCAGAGCTTTAAAAACCAAACTCTGTCTACATACTACACAAAAGTATTCCAGCAATCTAAGCTAAAAGCACCGAAGAAGTTCAATAGAGATTTCCACTTACCAAGGAGGAAAGGAAGATAGCTAGCAAGATTTTTCACTACTGAAGATCATGGGAAAAGAGACAAGTCAGGTAGAAGAGGAGATCAATGGGATCTAAATATTTTTTTTTTAAATAAGGTTATGAAGTCAAATTTATTTTCCTTTAATAAAGTATATTTGATATTTTCTCTTATTAAATGTGAAATATTAGTGATTCATGCAATGAAAATACCCCAGAAAACTTTGAGGACGAACTCTATGGAGCATTAATAAGGAGAAATATTAAAGGAGTTAAGCACATTGAAAGGCCTCCTTTTATTTGACCTAAAATGGATAATGATTTTAAGTTACAAGTGCCTTTGGCAGGTTATGAGTTTAACCTGATAATGAAAGCCCTTTTACACTGGTGACCTTGTATACATATAACCTTAAAGAAGTCTACTTCTTACTAAATACGGAGCCATATTATGGACTGATCAAGTATAGGACTAGGACTTTGGAATATGAGAAGCACAGAAAAATTGAAGAAAAGATTAAAAAAAAAATGAAAAGAAAAGAAAAAACAATTCATAAGAATTGTCAGACTTATTCAGCTCAAGGCTTTTCTATATCAATTGAATAGAGGGAGCTAAGACCATTTTCCACAAAAGATGTACAATCATCCCAGGGATATAGCTTTTACTTCATAAAATGCAGTCCACTAAAATTTATATTTAAGCCATTATGGTTCAGCTAATTATAAGCAACATTGATGAAGGCTTTTGTGTCAGCGGAACAAGACAGCAGAGAATCGATTCTTGAGTACGAAATTCAGAACTTCAATTAGATCTGCCATTGTAAAAGTTCCTGAATGTATTATCCTAAACATAGATATCCTATTTAAACAGAATAAATTCAGTCCATTTCAACAATAAAGTCACAATTCAAGCAATATACGTTAAATCAATTATCCTCATTTGCCTTATAAGAATGATTTTTGACGATCACAAACCACATTCCTCCTCAAGTCAGGCATTGCATTTTAATAAAAAAAAAAATACAAGGATTAAAATATTAAGGCATGATCCTTCCCAATATATGTATATATATATATATATATATATATATATATATATATATATATATATATATATATATATATTAAGGCATGATAAAAGAGTTATCACAGTCAATTGATAAAGACTGTGTTCAAAAAATTGTTCTGGAGAGAATAGGATGCAGAATTGAAGTTTCGCATGGTTCAGGAAATTGTTCATACAAAACTCACATGTTTTCAAACTCATGATTTGACCAAAAAGTATTTTTGTTCAGTTACTTGTTTTTCATAAGTCCCTCACATTTATTTTTTTTTCCAAATCATCAAGTTTTAGTGTGATTTAATTGAGCTCTAAATATTGGAATGAATCTCAGCAATTTTAGTTTGACGTGATGAGGTAGAACCCTAATGACTTAGCAGTGTGCTCCTACAAGACGCTAACACTATGTCAAGATATCAATGGCTTAACAATTTGTTTGACTGCTTCGCCAATAGGACACTACTCCAAGTACTTACACCCTCATGGATGTCTCTCAGCCTCAGCTCATCGATTAAAGCATCAAACTGAGAGATCACTGTTGAAATTGTGCTGTCATTCAACCTTTCCTCCATATTTCTCACTTACTTAAAGTCTCCCCCAATACATTAAGGTCATCAAGGATGACAGAAAGGGCTGCTATTTTATCCCAAAAAAATTCTCTTTTCCTTCCTCATACAAGGCCCATATGTTGAAGAAAACCACCATTTCTTGTCCTCCTTATTCCTTACTTTTATTGAAACAGAGTACATGGGTACATGGTAGTCCTCGCGTTCCACATAAGTAAGATTCCCTCTGACATCCCAACTGTAGGCAATATGGTCCATTCTATAAATCTGAGCTTCCTAATTATATACTGCATCACCCTCCCCGTCTTAACTGCCTGTAAAGCTACTATATCTGGGTTCATCTACCTTATTGTTCTTATTTTTTTCAAAAAAGAAAAAAGAAACAAGCAACTTCATTAATAGGAAGAAAGAAAAGTACGCCCAGCAGACTTGACACCAAAGAGCCCCCCAAAGAAGAAAAAGGAGTAGTAAACCACCCAACTATTACACCATATTGCCCCACCCTCTTAACCAATTGGTCATGGAATACCCTAAACATTGAGGGCAATTACTAATCCAGAAGGACGTTAAGTATTGACATTCTTCCCACAAGAAACTTGGCGGAGAGCCACTTATCTTTAAAAATCAGCGCATTCCTCTCATTCCATAGGCACCAAATCATTGCCAAGCTAGCCACCAACCAATGGTCTCGCCACTTAGGACCAACTTCCTCCCTATAAGGACAGATACTAAACTGGAGCAGCTGATCACTGAATTCCAGAACTATAGGAAAATGATGCCGCCATCAGTCCCACACATAGCTAGAAAATGGACACCTCAAAAACAAATGGTTGATAGACTCACTATTATGTTTATAAAAAGGACAGCACGAGAGGGGAAAGGCAAAAATGAGGAAAACACTTTTGAAGCATCTCTCCTATATTAACCTTCCCGAGAACCACTTCCCAGGCAAAGAACTTAACCTTGAAAGGAGCAGGCACATTCCAAAGTTTTGTAAAAAGCGAAGCTAAATTGATCTCTGGGCCACCAGACAGAAAGGAGAAAAATGATTTCGTATAGAATTCCCCAGTTGAATGTGAAACCACACTATCTTGTCCTTTCTATTCTCCAAGACACACTCCCTCAGCAGCACAAAAAGAGCTTCTTTTTCCTCAACACACTTTGGCCCGCTCAAAGCCCACAAACAGTAAGAGCTTCTCTTTCCTCAACCACACTATCTTGTCCTTGTTCTTCTTATTGTTCACATTTTGTCCTCCATACCATAACCACAAGTATCCCAAGAAATAATCTTCATTTTTTAACTTCAGCACCCCAATCTTTGGCTACCTTTCACTGTCCTTCTTTACTAAGTAGGAGTATATCCAAGTCAATAATCTGCAGAAACTGTTTCATCTGCCTGAGTACTTCCTCCTCCCACTTTCCCATTCCTTTACCCTTCCACTGCCCTTTGTTATTTTCTTATGTTTCCTTTATGAGTTCTTCCTTGGTTATTTCTTGTTCATCAACTCCTCTCTTAACTTCATCTACTTTCAGCCTTTGGAGTTGGATGACAGGAGAGGAAAAAAAAGAAGGGAGGCAAGATTGACTTGGGGAGAAACAAGTATAACAGAGCATACCTTTTTCAGGGGTTGCAGCTTGTTGTCCTCTTCTTCATTCCTATCTTCCTCACGCTCATTACCCTCCTCTCCCTCTTCATAATCTCCTTTGATGCTTACTTTAAACTGTGGCCTCCACCTCTTCCTTGTTTACAATTGAATGAACTTCGTCCTCTTCACTATCTGCTTCCTTCTCAGATGGGTTGTAGTCCCAATGTTGGCCCATCCATTTTTCAAATAGGTCTCCTGAACTTGTGGAACAGAACTAAGAAAATCCAAAATAGACAGGTAGTTGCAAGTATGTAACTTTTTAATAGGTGTCAAATGTATCTCCAAAGTTCCATAAAAATGATCTAGGAAAAATTTTGAGTTTTTTGTTAAATAATAAGAGATGAAATTTGGGTGAACATTTTTCTAAAAAGTAAGTCAACGACGTATTTGAACAACAGAAAAGCAGCACCAAGTATGCTGATTCATTCTTGCCTCTTTTAGTACAACATTTAACGAAAATTTGCACCAATGGGCATTTCATGATTCCCCTTTTTTTCTCCTTTTTATGAACTTTGAAAATTTCAAATACAGAAAAAAACGGAGAAAATTGCTAAAATTTACTCTAGTTTATGAGAACTTCATATTATCTACAAATCAAACAACAAAGGTCTAAATAATGTCTCGTTAGTGACACAAGAAGTATCCATAAATGACCATGCAAACTGGGAAAAGATTCATGGGAACACCTACGAGTAAAAAACGTAAAAATCATTTGATAAGGAAATTTCTGATACAAGAGATCAATAATTGCAACAAACACTCTAATCTCCATGGTCCATAAAACAAAAAGGCGAGGATGCCACACCTGACGATCTATACGTGCGGCAGCACCGGTACTATGTTGTGACCAGCCATCAACAATTAGCCGATATGCTTCATCACGGGATAAAAACGACGCAAAGAAGTACTGCAACATCCAAAATTACAGCAAACTATTTAACATAGGATAGCTAAATAAAGAAAGAAAAGGAAGACCATATGTGAAAGCCAATGAGAAAAGAAACAAAAGACCACTTATCATCTCCTTAGCAGCAGTTCATTGCACCACTAAATTTAAAAATTAGGCATGTGAATAATAGAGAAATATATATATATATGTAAGCCACCTTCTTTACCCCAGCCAAAATTTCTATGGCATTGGGGAATATTGCTGCAGTCTTAGCTTTTCTTACACACGTGACTTCATTGAAGGGGATTATCTTCTGCAAAAAAAAAAAAAAAAAAAAAAAAAGTTATCCAATTATCTTCCAATAACTTAGATTTACATTTTTAATAACAGCTCAAATTAAGGATTCCACTACATTCAGTTAATTATTTTGAGTCCAAGTCTGTCTTTAATAAAATGTATTAGCCCCGAAGACATTGAAAGAACAAGAATAGAACATATGTCCCGCTAAAATTTTGGGAATTTAAGGTTTTTGGAAAGTATTTTTCAGTATGTTAGAAATCTATTTCTAGTAATATTTAGGCTTAAATTTGGTTTGTCACATGAATTATAGGCTATTAAGGCTACTTTATAACAAACTAAGTTAAGGGTCAAGGACAGGGAAATAAACTTGAAGACACAAGAAATTGCTAAGAGCTTACATGATGTCCTTGAAAATATGTTTTATTTTATCAACTCAGAACATTAATTCATTCAATTCTCACCCATGCTTTGAGGCGAGGAGCTCAAAATTTGAACTCAAAGCATGAGTCTTGAGGTGCTGTTGATGTCAAGTGCAGAACAACTTCACTCAATAAGTTCATGGAATTAGTTTCATTGCTTATGAGTTCTACATGGTGATTTGCTTGCCAATCAACTGTAGGTCTTAGCTTTCTTCTTCAAGACCATTGTCAATTTAGAAAAAGACCAAACTTGGCTATAGATAATCATCATACCTTTGTTTCAAATCCAAAGATGTTTGAGTAAAAGCAAATGTGGCGAGCAAACAAGTACATATGGCCCTACAAAAAAAAAAAAAAAAATCAAGGAAATATGCATAAAGTTCAATGCATAATTTGACAGGAAAGATGCATGAATAACTTTCCACTTCAGAGGAAAAAAAATGAAATAGCAAATTTAGTTGCTGAAGATGATTATAACCCACAACCTGTGGTTTTTTTTTCTTTTGACAGAATTTAATTAAACAATCTCTTCTCTCAGCTTTTAAACTCAGTTTAAGAATTTTCTTTCTCTTTTCTTTTTTTTTTTTTTTTTTGGACAAGAACCAAGATAATTTATATTAAAGTATAGGTAATGTGCTAAACAAAAATATACAGCACTTTAGCTTGACATACCGTGTCCAACACTTCAATATAGAAAATGGGTATGTAATATGTGTCCGACACTTTAAATTTTAAAATATTACTAAATAAACTCTTCAATGGAAAGAAAAGAAAGGGTTAGAGAAGATAATAAGTAATAGATGAAATTCACTTAAGCGGCAGAACAAAACAAACAATAAATGAAAGTTAAAAATACAAAAAAAGAAAAGAAAAACATATAATATAACCGAGTCCCCAAATCCAAAATTTAAAACTGAAAGAGTAAAATCTTTAGATATGTATTTGTGTCCAAAATCCATACTAGAGTCTAGGGAACATAAAACTAGACAAAATTGAGTTTCAACCCCTCAACCACTCTCCCAATTTGTAGAAAAGATAAGTTGTTAGAAAAGATAAATAAAATAAAAATGTTTAGAAGAAGACTAAAGAAACTACACAGGAATAACTCATTGTCAATATCTATGAAAAATGTACACCAAGCAAGGATTTATATGACTATGAGAAAAGCATTATAGCTATCTTTTCTTTTCCCCTTTTTGAGAAGAAACAAAATACTTAAATCAAAATAAACCTAAAATGATTAGAGAGCAGCGTATCAAAAATTCATTACAATAAAACAAATAAACAAGCAAAGCACAACTACAGCTATCTTTCGCTAAAGGAATGGAACTTCAATCAAGAAACTCATGGAAATGCATAACAAAATTTACCTGAAGAAGGATGCTCTCTTGGAATGCACAATTGAAATCTCGAACGAGGACCTACATGGTTAAACCAAAAGGCAAAAAGGAAAATATATTTAGTGTTCCATCTCAGTGATCTTCATATCAATTAATTCATTTTTTGGCACAAAATCTAATACCAATCATGCACGCAACACAATACAAAACTTTATCCTAAATTCTTATGGTCAACTGCCTAACATTTTAAATTTGCCTCTATCAGTCAAAAACTGAAAAATAAAAAGACTAACATAAAGAAAGGTGAGCAACATGGTAATTCAACTTTTAGAAATAAATTACTTGTAATTCAATAGGGATACAAAAGGGACCAGAATTACAGAAGTAGGGAATGAAGGAAAAACCATAGAACAACTAATTTGTATTTAAGTTGGAACAAAAGATAAAAAGCTCTGTGTAAAGCTAAAATTTTGAAAGAATATAAAGAAGGGATCAAGAAGGTTCTGAATATGTGTACCAGTGACCATTTGCAACACATGGAAGAATTTTAAGTTGAAAGTTACAAATGTAAGAGGCCCATAGATTTTGGTAGCGAGAAAATGGTTTTAAGTGAACAACATATTTACAAGTAATATGCCTCATACCAATGAAGAGTTCCATGAAGATGTTGTGGTGAATAGAAGGGTTAATGAGACATACATATGTCTCATCCCAAAAAAAATTAATGCCATGCGAGTGGAGGACTATAGGCCAATCAGCCTCATCACTAGTCTATACAAGATCATTGTGAAGATTCTGGCTAACACACTAAGGGTTGTCCTTCCTAAAACAGTAAGCAAGTATCAAATGGCGCTTGTGAAGGACAAGAAAATTACTGACACCATCTTAATAGCCAATGAAGTAATTGAAGACTACAGGGTCAACAGGAAAGAAGGTGTTTTGTTGAAAATTGACTTGGCTAAAGCCTACGATTTAGTCAAATGGAGCTTCATGGACTCGTTATGATTGGAGATCGATGGAGGAAATGGAAGACCAAGAGGTAAATTTAATGGCTCAAGGGGCCTAAGCAAGATGACCCCCTCTCTCCCTTCCTCTTCACTATAGTAGCTGACACCCTGACCAGAATTCTAGAGAAAGCTGGGCAAATGGGTAAGATAACAAGCATGACGGTTGGAAAGAACAAAGTTAAACTCACTCATATTCTTTTTGCTGATGATTGTCTTCTCTTCCTTCCCAACCAAAAAGAAGAATTAAAGGTGATGATGAATGCTTTGCACACTTTCAGTTTCTTAACTAGTATGAGAATGAATGGGATAATATAAGCACAAGAGAAGTGAACTCTATGGCGGCAGAGATGAAAGTTTCCCTAGGAATATGGCCTATAAATTACCTAGGAATGCCTCTAGGAGGAAACCCATACAAGACAGTTTTCTAGGAGCCAGTCATAAAAACAATCAAAAAAAGAACTGTAGGATGGAAATGCAGTTTTATCTGTCGAGAGGAGGAAGAATGACACGCTAAAATCGGTTCTGGAAGAACTGCAGGAGATAATGAAAAACAGATGTACGACTTCTTATGGAAATCAAAAAATGCATCGAGGGACCAAAATTTGGTAAAATGGCATCAGGTTTGTAAAGACATGATGCAGGGAGGGCTTGGCATAGGAGGGATGAACATGAAAAACATGGCGTTAAGAGGTAAATGGTTGTGGAGGAGGATTGAACAACCAACGACCCTTTGGGCAAAAGTGATCCGAAGCATTCACAAATCCAAGTCTTTTGGGAGAGAAGCTGGTCTAAACAAAAAACGTAGTCATAGGGCTCCTTGGAAGGACATATCCAGCCTATATGACAGATTTAGACCACATATTATATGGAAGGTGGGCAAAGGTGACAATGTGAGATTTTGGGAAGACATATGATATGGAAGGGAAAAATTACAGGATAAATAATCCAACATATACAGATTGTCTAGAAGGAAGGGTGGAACCATAGCAGCTTTCAAGAACTGCACTTATGTAGATGGGAACCCCCAATGGGGCTGGAACTTGCATCTCAGCAATAATATAGGGAGCAGCCACATGGAAGAGTTGAGCAACCTTCTAAGCTCTTTGCAGGGATTCCACATCCAAGAGATAAACGAAGAAGAAACCCCCAGATGGAGCCCAGAAAACAGCCTTCAGTTCTTTGTGAAATCTTTCAGAAATCACATATTAGATCGAGACTCAGACAGGACCATCATTCCAACAAACTTTATATGGAGCATAAAAGCGCCTATGAAAGCCTGGATCTTAGTGTGGCTAGTGAGCTTAAACAGGCTCAAGACCCTAGATAACATTCAGAAGTGTCACCCCAACCACTCTCTAAATCCTTCCATTTGTATTCTTGGTAGGAATAGTGGGGAGTCAAGCCAACACATATTCGGGGA
>JAJIYU010002957.1:0-28243 GCA_030144865.1 Tinospora cordifolia | reverse complement strand
GTACTTCCTGCTTGTCACCTCTATCCATTGATCTTCTTCTTCCTTCTTTCCGATGAGGGCATTTTTGTATGTGCCCAGTTTCACGTTCCGGCTGACGTTCCAACTTCCCATAGTTCAAGGAATTCCAAAAGATTCCTTTATTTCCTCTTCTTCAAACTCCCTTTCCAGCCATCTTCTATCCTCTTTTGATATGCTCTGCCAGTCCAGCCCATTTACCCCCCAAGTGACACTATCCTGCTCTTTGAACAGACTGGAGAAGTAATCGGTTATCATCTCTTGAATCTGCTCTTCACATTCCACCAAATTGCCTTCTTTGTCCTCTAGTTTGGTAATTGCTGCCCTAGCTTTCCTAATAGACAATATTCTGTGAAAGAATTTTGTATTTACATCTCCCTCTTTAGCCCATTGCATCTTAGCCTTTTGTCTTACTTTCCTTTCCTGCCTACATTCGATCTGTAGGATTTCCCCCAACGTTTTTTTCTTTTCTTCCCATAACTCCGCATTATCCTCTTTTTCGATCTGCTTGTCCAATTTTTGAAGATAATTCATCAAACTGGCAAGCTTAACCCCTTCTTCTTCCATTTGCTTCCTACTCCATCTTCTCAGTTCCATTTTGAGATTCTACAGCTATTTCATAGTTCTAAAAACTTCCCAGCCCTGACTTTGATCCTTTGTCCAAACTTCCTGAACAAATTTTAGGAAGTCTTTTTGCTGAAGCCATACATTCTCAAATCTAAAAGGTGCAGGTCCCCACTTCACCTTTTCGGTATTCAAGAGAATGGGCCAGTGGTCCGAGGTTAGTCTTTGAATGCCCCACACTTGTTGGTAACTAAACTTATCCCCCCAATACTTATTGCACAGAAAACGATCAAGCTTAGACATGGTCGGGTTCTGTCTTCTGTTACTCCACGTAAAGAGCAGATTCTTCATGTTCGGCTCCTAAAGCTGCATGTCTTGAATCCAAGTATCAAACATCTTCATGGTTTTGGAGATAGAAGTATTGTTTCTTTTTTCTTCCATACTTCTTATCATATTGAAATCCCCCCCCAAGCACCACGGTCCCTGTATGTTTGAGGACGCTGCTGATAACTCGATTAGACATTCCTCTCTCCCCTCATTATCACAAGGTCCATAAACAGTTGTGAACCATCCTGTGAGTCCCTCTTTATCAGTGAATTTTATGGTGATAGAGAAACTGCCATTCCATATCTCGTTTACCTCTATACTCCGGATATCCCACATAATCATGATTCCCCCGGAGGATCCCTCAGCTGGCAGATATGTCCATTCCACAAATCTATTTTTCCAAATCTCCGAAACAATACTTCGATCTATCGTCACCTTCTTTGTTTCTTGGATGGCCACTATATCGGCTTTAGAAGCAAAGATAGCCTTCTTTATGTGCCTCCGCTTCTCCCTCTGCCCGCATCCCCGGACATTCCAACTAAGGATCTTCATAGAGAAAGAAACCCAGTTGCCAGGTGCTATCATTAAACTACAATCAACTGTGCGTTGATTGATTCTAGGAAAGCACGAGCCCTTTCACCTCTTTGAAACTTTCAAACCATTTATTTCTTTTTTATTCCTTCCCTAGTATTTTCTTACTCGTACCAATTATGTTTCTTAAGTGGGAAATTGAAAGGACAATCTTTTTTTTTTTTTTTTTTTTTTTTTTTTGTAATATGACAGATATATATATTCATTAAGTACAAAAGGGGCATGAGATATCCCATACAATAGTGTTCAAATGGATATCTTTAGCTAGACAGTACTACAAAAACTAAAATTGGACAACTTTTCATATTTGGGCATAAACCCTATACAGAACATAGACTATACTACCCTACCCTACTTCATACAATATATTAGGCCAATTCTTTGGCAATTCTCCAAAAGTTAGACCTTTCCCCAATTTGCTGGTAGCTATCCATGTGGCAAAAAGAGCTACCAATCCTTGCAAAATTTGGTTTATTTTATTTTCCTTCCCTTCAAAGATTCTTCTATTGCTTTCTTCCCATATTGTATACAAAATTGGAAACAATGGACACTTCTAGCAGTTGCTGGTGGGTCTACTTCTGATTTCCTTAGGAATTGAAAAAAGTTCTTTAGACGGGGCTTTAAACTTTGCGTGTTTCTTCTGCTCGTCTTCCCAAATCTTCCTTATGACTACACACCCACCAAACAAATGTCTGCTATCCTCATTAGCTAACTTGCATAGATCACCATGATGAAGATAGATACAAAATTGAAAATTTCTTTGAAATTTTGTAATTGCAGTTTAGTTTATTCAAACTTATCAATTGTTTGAGGATCTTTGCTTCATTAGGAATCTTTGTAAACCAGATGAACTTAGCTTTTTCATACATCAATTGATTCCCTTCTACATTTCCCATTAGCTTCATAAAAGATTTGACTGAAAATACTCCTGCATATCTCCGATCCACCACTGCCTGTCCCTTCTATTATTTAATCTCACTCATATTATTTGAAGGAGTTGTGTTATTTCCTACTCATCACCTTGGTCTATGTTGCTTCTCAGTTGCAGATTCAAACCTGCTTCGATATTCTCCTCTACTTCTTCTTTACAAAATTGTGCATTGGGGGCCTCATGCAGAACAAATTTGTTGTAAGTTTTAGGGAATTGTTCTCTAGAATTTTGGTTGCCAGACCACTTGTCTTCCTAGAATCTAAGTTTTCTATATCCTAGCTTCCATTTCAATCACTGTAGGAACTGGGGGTAAATAGAGTGGATAAACTTCCACGGTCTCGTATAAGTGGCCTTGGGATGAATCTTAGCTTTCATCTCACTGTTTCATGTTCTATGAATACTTGTATTCACTCTTGCCCAGAAGGCCTCCCTCTCCTCAAAAAACTCCATATCCATTTTTGGGCGAGGGCTCTATTTCTCTTGCATGACTCACCACCGCCCAATCCAACTTTTTCTATTATGTTGCACACTTGTACCCATCTCATTAGATTGTTTTGGGTCTGGGTCTTGTAAAATCAACACTGGTGCAATAATCAACTTCTTTTTCAATTTAACATAGGTATTCTTACATTCATCTGTCCACACAAATTGCACATTCTTCTAGGTCAGTTTAGTTAATAGTGCAACTAACATTTGAAAACTCTACATAAATCTCTTGTAATAACTCACTAATCCCAAAAAGCTTCTTATCTATGTCATTGTGGCAGGTCTTGACCAATTGTTGGGTGAACTGAAATTCTCTTTGAGCTTACCATGACTGAGAAATTTCACTTCTAATATTCAAAACTCACACTTGCTAAATTTAACATTAGAATCTATGCTTCTTCAATGCTTGTAAGGTCATGTTGAGGTGTTCTAGATGCTCCTCATGAGTCTTAAAATATATCAAAATGTCATCAATGAAAATGACAATAAATTGGTTTTAATGCGGCTTAGACATTCTTTACATCAAGTCCATAAACATTGCAGGAGCATTGGCCCGCACTAAAAGTCATCACTAGGAACTTATAATGACCATATCTATCCTAATGACTAAGTTAGGTGCATCCTCCTTCCTAATCCGTATTGGATGGTAGCCTGATCTCAAATCAATCTTTGAAAAAAATTTGGCTCATTTCAATTGATCAAACAAGTCATTAATGCGACGAAGAGGGTATTTATTCTTCATTGTCACTCGGTTCAGCTATTTGTAATCAACACACAATTGTAGGCTCCCATCTTTTTGTTTCATAACTAAGTCTTGGAACTCCCCATGGTTAGTGTCATAGACCAAAATACTTTCACCTTAATCTTAGTCTTGTCTTTGGAAGATTGGAGACATTGGTGGAGAAATCTATAGTATTAAAGAAAGTTCTGGAATTCTACAGAAGGATCTAGAACTCTTTGGAAAGTTCTAGAATACGATGGGATGTTCTAGAATAATCTAGAATGTTGTGGAATGTTCTAGAATATCATGGAAGACTCTAGAATATTCTAGAAGGTTCTAGAATGTTGTGAAAGCCTTTGGAACATTCTGGATGGTTCTAAAATATTTTGGAAACTTATGGAGAATTCTACAAGACTAGACTATTCTAGAGTTATTAAGACTTGTAAGATATTTGTAGGCTTGTATAGATTTTTCTAGATGTAAAATATAGACTGTAGGATCAAGTTGATTTCCACCGTCTATTAAGGAGGTAGAAGACCATAAGTAGGTGGCCTTGGTCATTTGGCAAGTCATCCAAGAATCCTAACATTTTATGCTCACTTTGTAAAACATTCTCCAAACTAATAAAATTCTCTTTTTAAGTATTCATTACTTTTCTCTTCTTCTTTACTGAAAGCATACTTGCCTTATTATTTTCCACTATGCTTAGCTTGTGCCTAACACATCTTTAAAAGGTTTAGGTTGACTTAGTCACTAAGAAGTAAGTGTCCAAGTACCGCACAAGTAAGAAAAGAGTAGGTTCGTGACATTTGGTATTAGAACGAGCGTTTCCTTCAAGGGCCAAAGCTAGCGTTAAGCAAGTATGTTGAGCAGCAAGATCACTCTTGTTGGTGTTGGTAGTGAGGAGCAAGGATGAGAAAAGAGGGGGAGGTCGAAGTCTCGTGGAACTTCCAAAGAAGGGAAGGAAATGGGGCATGTGGACACAAGGCTCATGAGGGTAGAGCTTTCGATAGCCGATGGGGAGGACAAGTTCAGGAAGGTGGACTCCCATCTAGAGTAACTTGATAGAAGGGTCGATGAGCTCCGTGAGGAAATATTGGGAGCCCTAGACTGGGCTACTAGTAAGAGTTCACAACGATGTGAGACTTCTTTAAATTCTCTTTTTAGTGAAATCCTTCTCCTCAAAGAAGATAACAGAGCTTTAAAGGAAGAATTTAAGGGGGTGCATGTGGAGCTGGGAAATATGAGGGAGGAGATGTTGCTTCTAAGGAAGGCACTAGCTCATGATGGGGGAGCTACCTCATTCGTCCCAACTCTAACTCCTTCAAGGGCGGAGGTTCCTAAAGCCAATGTTTACAAAGGGGCTAGCAAATGTTGTAGAGGATGCTAGAAAGATCGACCATGCCTCACTTTATTTGGAGGATATTGCGATGCTATGGTGGCATCATGGGCATGGTGAAATTGAGAAGGGAGTTGGCACCGTTACTACTTGGGACGAGTTCAAAAAATAGCTCAAGCAATGAACAACTTCATCATGTAGGAAGAAGCGAAGCGCCTGGGTATCACCTACGTTGGAGAAAAAGGATGGCTAAAGGCAATAAACTCTCAACCAAAGCCTATCCTTGGTATTGCTCGCAACGTCAAAATAAACCTTGGTAAGTGGTTTGGCCTTATCAACTTTTTTGTGGTTTTATGGATGATCATTCTATTGTACTTGGCATGGAGTTCTTAGACAAGGTAAAGGCTGTGCCGATGCCCTTCGTCAATACGATATGCATATTGGTGGAAGGACATTCGTGCATGGTACTTTTATGTCGAGGAAAGGGTTGCCAAGTACCCGCACTATCGGCCATGCAACTCTAAAAAGGGCTTAAGAGGGGTGAGCCTTTCTTGATGGCAATAAAGAAAGAAATCGAGGAGACAAAGTCTGAGGTGCCGAAAGAGATTGAAAGGTCTTGAAGGAATACCAAGACATCATGCCTAACGAATTGCTGAAGAAGCTTCTACCTAAGAGGGAAATGGATCATGTGATTAAACTTGAACCTGGTGCAAGACCCCTTGCTGTGGTACCTTACCGTATGGCGGTTCTTGAGCTTAAGGAATTAAGGAGGCAACTAAATGAGCTGTTGGATGCAGGGTACATCTGACCATCGAAGGCTCCATTTGGAGGAAAGTGAAAATAATGGGACATGGAATTTGGATTTTCGGAGGAACCTCAAAGATGAAGAGATTGAGGATCTGGCTATCTTACTTAACAAGCTTTAGCCCGTGCAATTAAACACACAGCCTGATTCTTGGTGGTGGACGAAGGACAAATCTGGGCAGTTCACAACGGGTTCCTGTTATAAAGTTTTCTCAGTCGGAGAGGAGAATTCCACAAACGGCAGTCTGGCGCTAATCTGGAGAGCTAAATTACCTATTAGATTTAAAATTTTGTCGTGGCTGATAATGCAGGGACGTTTAAATTGTACAGTTCAAATACAGAAGAAATTTCCTAGCTATTATTTATCCCCCTCTTCATGCTGTCTCTGCAGGGCCGCTGAGGATGATGTTCGACATCTTTTTAGGGAGTGCAAGATTTTTAAGACAGTGTGGTGCTCTTGGCAAAAGGAACTTCCAGCCATGCTCAAACCTCTAGAAAGTACCAATGTTCATAATTGGATCTCAGACCAAGCTATTCAGTGGAAAAGCTACTGGTTGCTGATGGTTTTTGCTATATGGACTACGATATGGGAGGCTAGGAATAGTAGTTTTTGTCAGAATGTCGAAATTAATGTACATAGAATAGTGGAAAGATCTCACTTGTTTTTTGCAACTTGGGTCTCCTCTGGGAATATGGGGCTAGAATACACTTTTAGTGACTGGATGATTCGGTGGGCCTCAATTTTGTATTCGTCGTAACAGAGGGATTCGAGTCTCTTCTCTTGTATTTTGTGGTGCTGAGGCGTTGAACATCTCGTCCAAGTTAATATAATCACGTTTATTTTCAAAAAAAAAAATAGAAATTCTAATAATTATGTATTGTTTTCAACTACATCAATTAACATAGCAGAATAAGTTCTAAAATTTTAACAAGTTAACGAACTATAAATTCTTTGACGTCCTTTACCAAGAAGATAAGAAAAGAAACAAATAATTAAATAAAGTTGAAATAAGATAAAAGCTTAAAAATAAATTTGAAGTGTTTTCAGTGCTATTTTATTTTAATTCAAATCTTATTAGACAAGATTGAAAAACTACACTTAAATAATAAATTAATAAAATATGCTAAGTATAGTAGAATCTACAGTAGCAAACAAGGAATGAAAATTCTCTAAATTTTGATGATACTCAGTGAAGATTTGACGAAATTCGTGAAAACTTAGAAGACTTCGGTCGAAAAATTTGAACATTATTGATGAAATTCGTGGAATACGTAAATAAATAATATAAAATTCTTAACATGTGCGATGGACGATTGCATACTGTTTGTGCCCAACAAGAAGGAACAGGTGGAAGTGGTAAAGAAAGTAATTATGGCTTTCTGTTTTTTAACTGGCATGAGAATTAATGGAGGAAAAAGCCAACTGATAGGTTTAAATGTTTCAGAAGCTATGGTGACCAATACAGCTGAAAGGTTGCAAGTCTCCCAAGGGTCATGGCCAATCAAATATCTAGGTTTGCCGTTGGGAGGTAATCCTTACAAAATCAGTTTTTGGGACCCAATGATCCAAACAATAAAAAGGAGAATAGCAGGGTGGAAGAAAAGTTATTTATCAAGAGGGGAAAGATTATTGCTGCTGAAAACTGTTTTGGAGGCGCTACCAACATACTTCTTATCAGTTTTTAGGATGCCAAAAACAGTGGTAGGCCATATAGAGAAGCTTATGCGTGATTTTCTATGGAAAAATGAAGATTTAGAACAGGGACAAAACATGATCAGATGGGAACAGGTTAGTCAAGATATAAATAAGGGAGGGTTAGGTGTTGGAGGCATGGTTAGAAGGAATATGGCTCTAAGGGGCAGATGGCTATGGAGCATGATGATAAATCCCCATGCGATGTGGGCTAGGATGGTGAAAACTATACATGGTGAGGAAGCTTTTAGAAGAGAGGCTGGTTTGAATAAAGAGTACTCACCGATCCCCGTGGAAAGACATTTTCAGTCTATATGGAAAATTCAGGAGCCACATCAATTGGAAGGTTGGGAAAGGCAATCATGTGAGATTTTGAAAGGATACATGGTGTGGAGAGGATATTCTTCAAAATAAATTCCCTAACATTTATAGATTGTCACAGAAGAAAGATGGAGTGGTCTCAGAATTTAGAAGTCACAATGAGGAAGAGGGGAATAGTCCATGGGGATGGAACTTGTACATTTCCAGCAATGTGAACGATACTCATGTGGAAGAATTGGGAGAACTTTTGAATACTCTCCACAGGTTTCAGATAAATAGCATTATGGAGGAAGATAATAAACCTTTGTGGAATGCAGACCCTAGTAGGAGATTCTCAGTTTAGTCATTTAGAAGCCAAATTTCCAGCCATTCAAGGAGAAGTCAAAGTGGGCCGGTGAATTTCATTTGGAAGTCAAAAATCCCAATGAAAGTGAAAATCTTGTTGTGGTTAATAAGTCTAAATGGGTTGAAAACTGATGACAATTTGCAAAAAGATTTCCTAATCTTAATTTGAACCCTTCCATGTGTCACATGTGCAAGAAGAAGGAAGAAACAACACATCACCTTTTAACTGAATGTGACATGGTTCACAGCGTGTGGAGATAGTGGAAGCAGCTCAACAGTTGGTTTACTCCTCCAAATGATGACAACAAGTTTCAGATTCCAAGTAGCGAGTTCCCCCGAAACTGAAACCCTACTGGAAAATTTTGGTGGCAGCTGTCTGGTATTCCATATGGGAGGAGAGGAATAACAAAATTTTTGTAGAAAAAAAGAGAATGGAACGAATGCTATGGGAAAGATCTAATATGTTGTTTGCTACCTGGGTTAGTGTTACTAAATTAGGGCTTGGGTATACCCTAGGGGACTGGCTTTGTAAAGGGGGAAAATATTTTATGTTCCATGTAATCTGTTTTGCTTGATGGTCGGACTTCTCGTCCGACATGTAATTCTTTTTATTAATATATATTTGTGAGTTTCCTTTTTCAAAAAAAGTTAAAGTATATGTTTCTAACCCTTATATTTATACTTTTTTTAATGTAAAATGAATCGATTTATATTTTTTTCATTATTTTTAATAGAAATTATGCATATTTTAGCATTTAAGAATTTTTTAAACTTCTCTAAGTTGGCGAATTTTTACGAAAATTCTCTCGAATTTCTTGAACTCTTTGAATTAATTCCATACACAATAGTAGTAGACACCCTAACCCGAATAATCGAGAAAGCTGTGGAATTAGGGAGGTTAATAGGCATGGGAATAGGCAAAGATAAGGTCCAACTCACTCATTTGCTATTCGCCAATGACTACTTGATTTTCTTACAAAACCGGAAGGAGGACATAGAGGCGATTACAGAATCCTTGAATGTCTTCTGCTTCTTATCAGGATTAGAAATAAATAGGAAGAAGAGCTAGATTTTGGGCATTAATGTGGCAGAAGCATTAGTGAATTGTTGGGCCCAAGACCTTAGGGTGTGCCCTGGAAAGTGGCCAATTCAGTATCTAGGAGTGCCTTTGGGGATAACTTGATTAGGGCAGAATTCTGGGACTCGCTGGTGCAAACAATCAGAAGAACTGTTAGATGGAAGAAGAGTTTCCTATCGATAGGCGGTCATTTGTTGCTAATAAAAACAGTTTTGGACGCCTTACCCACTTATTATATGTCTATTTTTAGATTACCAAAGAAAGTGGCGGCAGTCATTGAGAAGTACATGAGAGATTTTCGGTGGAAGCATGACAAGGACTGAAGGGGATACAACCTTGTCAACTGGGAACAGGTATGTAGGGGAATTGACCGCGGGGGCTTGGGCATAGGAGGCTTGCAAAGGAGAAATATAGCTCTACGAGGTAAATGGCTGTGGTGAATGAAGGTGAATCCTAGGGCATTGTGGGCCAGGTTGGTGAAGAGCATCCATGGTTCAAAAGCGTAGGGTCGGGAAGCAGGCATTAAGAGGAGCTGTAGTCATCACTCCCATGGAAGAGCATCTTTCCCAATTATGAAAAATTCAGAACCAATATAGTATGATAGGTGAGGAACGAGGAGACGGTGGATTTCTGGGGGATACTTGGTGTGGCACAGGGACGCTAAAGGAATAATTCCCAAATGTGTTTAGGCTTTCTGATCAACCGGTAGCACCAATTTTTGAATTCAGACTGAGGACCATGGAAGGGGACAAAACACATTGGGGATGAATTCTTCATCTTCGGGGAACAATAGGAGAAGGGCAAATTGCAGAAGTAAGTGACTTACTGTCAACTCTCCACAGGTTTCATCTTGAGGAGACAACTGAAGAGGACTGTCCTCAATGGCGTGGAGAACCTAATAATGAGTTCTCAGTGCGCTCTTTCTTGGAAAAACTTTCTGTAGAGGTCACCAATCTCAGTTGCGTTTATTTGGAAGACTTTTGCTCCTACAAAGGCTCGCATCCTCGCATGGCTGATCAGCATGTGCAAATTGAATACAATAGACAATCTTCAAACTCTTCTTCCTCATCTCTATCTGAGCCCTTCGATATGTGTTTTGTGCAGGCATAACTCGAAGATGGTCCAACATGTTTTTGGGGAGTGTCGACTGGTCCAACAATTATGGCGCTGGTGGAATCAATTGCACAGGAGCATAGTCCCCCCTCTTGCAGACCAAATGTGCCAGTTTCTAGATGCAGTTGTAGCTTCCAAGTTACAATAGTATTAGAAGTTAGTTTTGCTCGCTGTATAGTACGCCATATGGGAGGAACAAAACACGAGAATCTTTTTGGGTAGATATCAATCGGACAGACTTATTTGGGAGTGATCTAATGTTTTGTTCGCCACTTGGATCTCCCTCTAAATTAGGACGAGGTTATAAATTCGGGGAATGTCTACGCAATGGGGAAAATATCTATAAAACTATGTAATTCCGTTGCTATGTTGTTCATATCTAGATATCTCATTTGATTATATTTGTAAACTTCTCTTATTATTAATAATATATTCTCTAGTTTCTTGTCAAAAAAAAAAAAAGTTGAAGTTTGAGGTAAAGTCAAATTTTTGTTCCATGCATGTCAATGATGTTTATTTAGTTGGATTGGTGTTCATGAAATTGTCTAAACCTTGATAATAGTTCATAAAGTTATGCACAAGTATGCAATCGCTAGAAGTTACTAAATACCGCGGCTAGGAGCTGCCAATTGATATGGACAGTTCTAACTTTGCACATATAGAGATGCCCTGCCAAGTTATGTCAATTAGAGGATGATGCAAATGATATATTGGTGGCTTGTGGTTGATAAACTTTTGGTTTTCCATATGGTCAATAGAATGTTATGTACAATGAGATTTAGAGTTTTTGACTTGAATGCTACAAAGAAATAAAAAAATCCATAAAATTTATGTGTATATGCTGCTAATAAGAAAAGAAGAAACCACATAGGCTTTTTACTAATATAAATAAATACATTTCTCGAAGTTTTCTTGCTCCCTTCAATCATCAATCATTTGGGACCTTACCTATTCTTTCTTGGTTGGGCACTTAGTTATTTAAAATATGCCAACAATCAGCCAATGTTCATGTTTTTGTTGATATATTTGTAGTCATATGGCATGATACGGGAGAATAGAGCAAAATATCTGGGTGCGTAAACCGCCATAGTTGGTCTAGAGGTTGAATAGGTCAAGATATGAACATGCCAAATGGCTTTCTGTTGTATGATGTTTTGTTCCTTTCAATAGATTCATACAAGTTATGTATTTGGGCGTAACATCAAAGTTCTTGATCATCCTTTAATAATTTCTATGTCGCAGGTTCTTGAAGACCTATGCACAATTTGGGAATGGATTTTAATTGAGAAACTGCATATCCCGCAGAGTGAAAGGAACATGTATTCTGCTGTTGTTGTTGTGCCAGAAACATTTGATAGTCGTGGTAGTTACTTTTGTTTCTAGTCATTAAGATTTCTTCTTATTTTATTTTATTTTTTGATAGTGTATAAATGGAATTATGTGCTTTCGATTTTTGATCTCCTTATACTAGCCCTTAAAATATTTCATAAAATGCTTCCTTTCTTCCTTTTTCGTCGTTTATAAAATATTTCATAAAATGCTTCCTTTCTTCATTTTTTGTTGTTTATTTTCATGTTTGACTTTTCTTTTGCTATTTTTTTCCCTTTAAGCCAGCTCTTACACACTATAGAGGAATGATCCCTATACCTTGTGCATACAACCACTATTTCTTTTTGGTCTTTTCTCTTTTGGAAAAGTTTGCCTTCCACTTGTCGACCTTAGGCCCAAGAGAAATAAAAATATTCCGCTGGCTTCTTCTGAGTGCCTATTTTGGTTAAGTAAATAAAAACAAGAGGTGAACAAAATTGACATGACTTTAAGATTATATGTGGCATTACTAGTGTCCACTATTTTTTTAGAAACAAAAACTATATATTAATATAAAAGAGAGTACAAACATCTGCAATTACAAGTAGCTGGATGAGATATCCAAACTGATATAACAAAACTATAAAGATTGTAAAATACTACTCCCTTACAAAGTCATTCCCCAAACAAGTAACCTAAGCTTAGTTTATTGTTGAAGATCCATGTTGCAAACAAAAGATTGGATCTTTCCTAAAGCATCCTTTTGGATTTCTATTTTTCCAAAAAGATTCTAGAGTTTCGTTCTTCCCATATGGCATACCATGTAGCCTTCAACACCACCTTCCAATATGGTCACATATGGGCATGAATACCCCTTTTCGGAATGCTGAAAAGTGTGTGACTATCAGGTGGAACGAGTTCGGTATGAATCTGTCTCCACTGCTGCCAAACAGATTTTACTATGCCTCATTCTGCAATCAAGTGTTGTGTTATCTCCTTATGTTTCCTACGTAGAAGGCAAATGGATGGATTCAGACTAAAATGAGGGAGTCTCCTCCGTAGGTTTTCGGCAATCTTTAACTTGTTCAATCTGATGAGTCACATTAAAATCTTGGCTTTTATTGGAACCTTTCAGTTCCAAATGAAATCTATAGGAATGTGTTGCAGTCCATTACTCTGATCGCTTAACTGACTCATGAATGACCTAATTGTAAATTCTACTGTGATCCTTAATCCAAAATGTCTGTCCTCTGCACTGCGGTTAGTCAATTGGAAGCTATTAAGAGTTTTCTGCAGTTCTCTAAGCTCATCCATAATAGTGTCATTGATATGACTAGAAATTTGTAGGTTTCAACCCCATTCCATCCTCCCCTCCACTGTACTCTCATTTTGGAATTCTGAAACTAGTGTCCACTATTTTAGTTCAATCAAAAGGAAAGAAGCTGCTTTTATTTTGTATTTATTATTTGTTTATTTATTTATCTTTAAATGAAATTTCATTGAAAGAACAAAAGGGTAACAAATGGAATTTCATTTGAAGAGCAAAAGGAAAACAAAGGCTGGATGAGGCGTCTAGCAGACCAAAAGAACACTATTACATTCATTGGAGTATGTGACTCCAATTTTTTAACCAATCGCTAAAAAAAATTATATCTTAAGTGGCAAAAAGATAGGTGACTCTATTCCATATTAACTTAGCACGAACTAGAACACTTTGGAAAATACATTTGTTTCTAGTTTTCCAAATAACATAGATAGTTACCAACAAAATGAAGGTCCAAAAGATCTTTGAATGGAAGAAGATGAAGATCAAGTCTCAAAAGATATATATATATATAGATGGGAGAGTGACATTATTATTGCTATCTAATGGAGAAGGAGCTACTGTTAATCATTTAGTACTTGACGTAATTTAGGTGGATATTTTGGAAGAAAGATGGGGAGGGGCGCAATCAATAGCTTTTGTGTAAATCTACATCCAACATTTGGTATAAGTGGTAAATAAGTAGCGTGGTTAAAGACAGTGTTTAAGTACTAATGGTTTTTGAGTTCTTTTTCTTTTCCTTCTTCTCTTTTGAACTTCTTATTTGCATGTAAATGTAAGTCACTAACAGACATATAACCATGGAATGAAAATTCGTCGAAATAATTCGGATTTTCTGGTTATCGAACTAGAGTTTAGTTGCAAAAAAAAAAAAATTACAAAAATTCGACAAAACTTTGAAGACTTCGACAAAACTCGACAAAACTTCGAGGATTTCGACAAAACTTCGAGAATTTTGACAAACTTCGAAGATTTCGATGAAATTCGTGAAAAAATTGAAGATTTTGGTGAAATTCGTGGAATACACAAGTAAACGCTATATAGTTCTTAACATGTATCATAAACACTAAATGTTGTTAATGTTAAAAGACAAGTTTGAAACCATTATATTTATACTTTTATATTTAAAATATACTGATTCATATTTGTTTTCATCATTTGTAATAGAATTTATGCATTTTTTTTTTTTTTTTGCATATACGTAGAATTTTTGAACTTCTATAAGTCGACAATTTTTTACAAAACTTCTCTCGAATTTCTCGAACTATTCGAATTAATTCTGATTTTTGAATGTCGAAATTTGATGCGAAGTCGAATTTCCGTTCCTTGCATATAACAATCACAATAGTTATCTTCTTCCAAAATCTAATACATCTTCCTTTTCTACTTTCATTTTTTAAAATTTCATGCTCTGTTTGGTATGAAATTATTGTGCAGATAATGGTTGTGTGGTTGAAAAGTTCTCTTCTAGATTTTACTTAAAAAGAATGCTGCTAACTAGTATAATAAGAATCCTCTGTCATGTCAAAAACAATAAAAGAAAATTTATCTATGTTGTCTTGGTGTTGAAATGACAAATGCATATGATTGCTTGACCCGAACGTCTTCATTGTGATTTCATAAATTGAGTTTACTCTTGCTTCTTCCTGTCGGAGCATGTGGAGTGCAGTCTTGCAGATGACTAAAAGAAGCGGAGTTCAATTACATGTTCCTTGTAATATTAGAAGGGTCAATTGAATGTTTCTTTTGGTAATTTCCTATTTTATTTATTTTATGTAAGGGCTATTCAATCGAAGCTTCATATATGTGTACTTTCAGGATTATAGAACCCATAATCTAAATAAAAGAAAAAAAATAAAACAAAAGAAAATAGTCCTTAAAAATCTTATCACTAATCAAGTTAGACAGGGAGAATAAAGTATTGTAGAATTGATGATGGATTTACAGCCCTTAAAAATCTTGTTTCATTCCTAGAAAATAGTCCACAAATTCGCTGAATAAACAATATTCTGTGCCATCTACCCTATGTTCTTTGTGTTAGTCAACAGTACCTCTGTAAATGTTTTTAAATGTTCCTATGATATCTTGGAAGACCCGAACATGTATTCTGTCCCTTAGAAGTTTGTGCCATAGAGCGTTGGTGAATGAGCAATCAAATAACATATGATCCAATCTCTCTCATTGATTTTTGCATAGAGCACATTTGTGAAGGGGAATAGCCGTGAATGGTTTATTGTGACAAACATGTTACATTTTAACATCTTAAAAGCCAACCAAGTACCTTAACTTTTGTATCAAATTTTCTTTTTCCATGAAAAGGAAAAGAGAGAGAAGAGAAATCAATGAGTAAAAAAGCAGCTGCAAAAACAATATTGGTCAGAGAAGATTTTCAAGATATCCACTTATCACCTCTTTCTATCTTGAAGGCCCACATAGATGGTGACTTCTTCCAGTTTTTTGAATAATCATGTCATCTGACCACCTCATGGTCATGAAAATAACACATTAAGTTTAGCTTACATAGCCATAATCGCATGTAAGACTGAGAGGAGAAGCCATGAAGCCTAATTTGGGCTAGATGCTGGGTACTGAGTCAATGTATTGAAGGAAACTTTCTCATGGGATGCTTATTTCTGTAAATATCCTCATTCTTCTAGATTTAAAGAATGGTATGCTTGTGACAAGTCTTGAAAGGTAACTGAATTGCGATGATCAGGAGATTAGTAAGGAAAGTGTGAAGTTCTCCTCTTAAAGTAAACAATAAATAAAAGGTCTGAAATTAGGGAACTGCTAACTTTGCTAAGACAGGATGTTAGTAGTGGTGTGGTCCTGAGAGGAAAGATAATTAGTTAATTAGTATTGCATCATTTAATCAATTATGTGTACAAGTGTATGTCTTGTGGGAATAATATTTAGAGACCCAAAGCTGGATTGTTTTTTATTGCTATGGCAAAGCTCATGAAGACATTGGAACAGCCTCCTTTTCTTTGTTATTGTAGAAAACTTGCAGTTATCAATTGAAAGTAAAGAGTAATATATAAAATTATACGAAGTCAACATGGTGGATTTATTTGTTTTAATTGCTTGTTGATGGACTGGGCTGGTAGACCCTCTACTAGGTTGCTACTGAGACGAGTACAGTGTCTCAGATAGAATGGGAAAAGGTTAGTGTTGGGTTGCCTTTGTTGGGAAAGGTATCTAGGTGACTATGTTGAAGTTGGATAAGTTGATCGATTCATTAGCTGAGGGAAAATTGGGGAGGGATCTTCCGCAAAGACAATCTTGAATTGCTACAGCTTAGAACTTTGTTCAAGTAGATGTATGTCACTGCAAATTGGTTGATTGGGGCCGATTGATATTTTTCTCTAAATGGGGGTTTTCAGGTTGAGAAGTTGGTGAAGCAGCAACAATTTGTATGGAAGGAGAAGCCCTTGCATGGTTTGATTTGGAAGAACGATGACAACCAGTACGACATTGGAATTAGTTTCTTTACTTGTATTTGGTCACCTTCTATCAATGCAAGATGAAAGTCTTTATGAAAAGTTGTTGGCTGTGTAAAAAACAAAGTGGCTTTGTGAAGGGATATTGCCTGTAATTTGAAGAACTTGCTTGCTGTTATCGGGTGTCAGCAATTACATTTTGGATTTTAGTCTCATCGATGGCCTACAGCTGAGATTAAGGCTGAGATTTGGTTACTTAAACCTAAGAACTTAACAAAAGTCATGGGGATGATACAATGAATCAAAGATACAAATCATGCTCTGTTTCAATTATAGTCTTCATGATTGTCTTCCATGAGAATGTTTCTGGAAATGGTTCTACAATTCTTAATGACACGATGTCTTTATTTCCTTCGACTAGGTCAGTGGTTCTTCCTCCACTTATAACGTTCATCTTCAGGTTACCAATCTAATATGGGGTATAAGCTACTTACTAATGCAAGGTTTCAGCAATGTTGTGAGCCTGAGCAATCGGCGTGATGGGACTGATTCTGTGCACCATCATTGTAAAAAGAAGAGTCGCAGCTTCCTTTAATGGTGGATTTCATGTTAATGAGATGGGGAATGATGTTGATGGTGGTGAACTAGGCAACAATTACAAAGTTGTTGTAACTTTGAATTCAGTGGTGGGGCTTATGCTATCTAAAACAATGGAGTCGAAGGATGCTATTGGTTGGCAGGTATTTGTGGTATTGATCAACAGTGGATCTACAAACAATTTCACTGCTTATGCCTTAGTTAAGATATTGGGGGGCAGCCTTTGACAAGTGTAGCATCTTGTGGCATTGTTATGGGTACAGATTTGCCTGTGCAAAGCTCCAAAGGAATTTGTGAAAATGTTATGCTATTGCTGTCCATTTTGGAAAATGTTGATAATCTCTTGCCTTTCACATTAGGAACTTGTGATTTTCATGGAATGGAATGGTTATCTCCTTTCAGTTCTACTGGTACAAATTAGCTACACATGACTATTGGGCAACATACTTACAGCTTTTCAAGGTGATCCTAGTCTCAGTAGGTCGTCTGTGCCACAGGAAGTGTTGTGGACGGCTTGTCATGGGGGTGAAGAAATTGTTTTGTAATTAAAATTCCATTTAGTTGGCTTTTTTGCAAGGAGACAGCTTCCAAAGTGGTGCTGGATCTATTGGATCAATTTAAGGTCATTTTCAATTTGCTGGCAGGGCTGCCACCTACACATTCCGCAGATCATGCTATTGTTTGGTGTTCAGGTACATCTTCCATTAGTGTTCGTCCTTATTGCTATCCTCCATTTCAGAAAGATGAAATTGAGTGCTTGGTGCAAGAGATGCTATGGGCTGGTATCATTTTAGCCTTGTTTTAGCCCTTCTGCAGTCTAATTTTACAGGTGAGGAAAAAAAAAATGGTAGTAGGAGGTTTTGCATGGATTATCACACACTTAACAAGGAAACAGTTGCCATTGAGTTTCCAGTTCTGGTTGTTGAATGGTTAGATGCGTTATATGGTGCAAATATCTTTACTAAGTTGGATCTGAACTGTGATTACTGTTAAATTTGGGTAAGTCAAATGGTGTTCCACAGTCAGCATTTTTGACTCATCATGTTCATTATGAGTTTTGGCAATGCCCTTCAGCTTAATTAACACGTTGACCACTTTTCAGGCCTTTGTGAATGTCATCTTTCGTGCTTCTCTTTGGAAACTCCTCTTGAGTTTGATGATGTTGTTACATAGTTCTACTTTGGATAGTCTTTTGGAGCATCTGATATTTATTTTGACTGATCTGCAGCAGCATCGTCTTTTTATGAATAGTAGAATGTTTGGGGCATATTGTGTCAACTCATGGAGTCTCAACGAATCCATCCAAGATTGAGGCAATGATGTGCATCTCGACTTAAGAATTGAAAGGAAGTTAAGGGTTTTCTTTTGGGGTTAATAGGATACTGTCTTAAGTTTGTAAGAGGGTATGGTCAACTTGCTTGGCCCTTGACGGAGCAATTAAGAAAAGATAACTTTTGGTGGAATGAGGCAACAGAGAATGATTCCAAACAATAGAAGGATGCTATGGTAACTGTTCATGTTTGAGCTCTTTTCTAACACCTTCGTGATTGAGACAGATGCACCGGGTTATGGGTTGGGTGCAGGTTTGATGCAAGGCCACTGGCCCATTGTTTGTATTAAGCAATGAAGTTTAAAGTACCTTTTAGAGCACCATTTGGTTAGTGAATAGCACTAAGAGTGTTTAACGAAGTTACTTCCATATGGTTTTGAAATTCAATATCAAGCTGGATTAAAAATAAAGCTGTGGATGCTTTGTTGTGGGTTGAACCTGCTGTTTCTCTGCAGTCCTCAGCTAGCCATTCTTCGTAAATTGGGAGGATTTGCAACAAAAGCTTGCTATGGATGATGAACTGTCTCAGTTGTGTAATTAGTTGCAGCAACAACCTTCTTCTCTTCCTGGGTTTTCAATGATAAATTGGTGCTTCTTTTCTGTAGTTGCAGTGCCTTTCCTTGCCACTTTTCATTTATTTATATTTCATGAATTTCATGGAACTGCGGGTGGCATTTGGGTGAATTTAAAATGTTCAGCATTTGGCTAGGTGCTGGATTTTGGCCTGCTATGAATAAATCTACCCTTGAATTTGTGGCTAAGTGTGACCTGTGGATTTGCTTCAACCATTGCCATTGCTGGAACCAGTATGGGATGAGATTCCTGTGGATTTTCAGGTGTTTTGGATACAATTTTAGTAGTGATGGATAGACTTCCAAAGCATTCCCACTTCATTGTATTGCAGCATCCATTCACAGTGCAATCTGTTGCATTAGTTTTCGTCAAGGAGGTGGTATGGTTACATTGTATACTGCATTCTATCATTTCTGATTGGGATAAATATGTTTGGGTTTGTTTTTGACCGAATTGTTCAAGCTTCGAGTTACCGACCTCAGGAAAAGTACCAGTTACTATCCTCAAACAAGTGGTCAAATGGAGGTGTAAACCGCTGTTTGGCAATTCATTTGCTTTGGGTGGAGTATTGGTATTGCAATTCATTACATTTAGCTGCCCCAGTGATGCCTTTCTTTGCTCTTTATGGCCATCACCCTCCTCCATTAGTTCGCCACTGTTTGGATTTTACTTGTGTTTCTCCAGGCGATCAGCATCTTCCTGACACGGATGCTGTGAAAAGGATCATTTGAGCAGTGCTCACCGATTGATGAAAACACGGGCTTACGCAAAATGTTAACATGTTCAGTTCACTGTGGGTGAGAAGGTTTTCCTTAAACTTAGGCCCTATCGGCAGCGTCCTTTTGCTCGTTGGCGAAATATGAGACTGGCTCCTCATATTTATGGGCCTTATGAGGTATTGGAGTGGGTAAGAGCTGTAGCTTTATTGCCTTCACTTACTGAATTCTGCTTCTTTACATCCAGTTTCTCGCTGCTCACAACTTAGACGTGCTGTTGTTCCTATGTGTTCTCCTCGGCTTCAAGATGTGCATGAAATGCTGGTTTTGCCAGAAGCATTTATTTGTCTGCACCCTCAAGTCCTATCCTCTTTGGTGGATGAGGGTTCTGATGTACTGATTCGTTGGCACGATTAACTGGTGTTGGAGGTTGTGTGGGAGAAATTTGGTGCAGTCCATCATCAATTTGCTGAGTTTTACTTGAGGACAAGATCAATCTTCTGGTGGGCAGTATTGATAGGCCACCAACACATTTTACTTACATGTGAGGGAAAAAAAATGTAATGATGTGCAGAAGGAGAATGGAGAAGGTTTTGTTGCTGCAGAGCATGCAGTGTACCCACGTGCTGTACAAGATGCTGGTGTGGTGTAGAGTGTACCCGTAATGTAAATAAGAGAGGATCTGTCATCTAGAGCATTCATTCATTCATTCATTATGAAACTGTAAATTTGAGGAGTGAGCACTTGAACAAAACTGTTTGTATATTGTTCTTTGTTGCCATCTTTCCGTGAGTTCCTGCTTTCATGAAAATACAGCAACAGTTCATCTTTATTATCCAATCATTCTTTCAAATTTTTTAGGATCTATCATGGTTAAGAAACGTATGAACCATCTACCAAATGGAAGCAAAAATATATCTACGTAGGTTAGAAAGGAGTGTTGAATCACTGTTCATTTGTGTTTAGTGTATATTTATATGTCTTATTGATTGTGATCTTTTCAGTTTATATAGAAGAGCACCTAGACCCCTTTTCTTCTGTTTGTTTTTACCAAACCTTGTCACCGACCCTTGTTTTTTTTTTGCAGAATGTTATACATATGCTCTTAGGTTGTCATCTGTTCTTTTGTACAAGATATCTTTTATTTTATGTTCTTTAGTAGTTCTTCTATTTACCATTTTCTTGTCATCTGCAGAAATAAAGGAAACATTATCAATTATACTGAGAGATTTGCGCTTTGGCTCTGCTGTTGTTCATCAGGTATTGAATATATCTTTGCATCTAATTATGCATTTTTGTGTATGCTTATGGGTGTTTGGAGGCAAAGGGGGGAGGGATCAGGATGTGATCATCTGAAAAGGAGAGGAGAGGATAGTAATTTATGGAGGTTGTGAAGGCCTTGAATACAATAAAATTGAGAAGCATTCATGGCAATACTGTAGCTTTTATTAGCAAACAAACTTCCCTCAGTGATTAGAGATCTACATGGCGAAACACCTTTTCAATTATCATTTTAATATAGTTTGTATCTTAACCGTTTATAGTTGATTTTCAGTGGTTACTGATCTAGAATCCCCACTAGAACATTTGTGTTTTTTTTTTTTTTTTTTTTTTTTTTTTTTTTTTTTTTTTTTTTTTTTTTTTTTTTTTTTTTTTTTTTTTTTTTTTTTTTTTTTTTTTTTTTTTTTTTTTTTTTAACCGTTTTTTGTTTTTTTTCCGGGTTTTCTGTTCTAGAACCCCCACTAGAACATTTTTTTTTTTTTTTTTTTTTTTTTTTTTTTTTTTTTTTTTTTTTTTGCTTTCATTTAGATGATTATTGATCCGTGTTTCTCCCTTCTCTTAATAACCTATATTTCTCATCTCTTCAAGTTCTGTTTGAAAGCACTTAATTCTCTCCCTTCAAGTTTTCTCTACAACTTTCTCAAAAATACATTGTTAATGACCCTTTACCTCCCTCTTATCAATAAAACTCTCCTTTCTCGACACTGAATATATCAGTTTAGTTTTGTGAAGCTTGTCCTTGCGTTTTGCCTATGAATGCTCTCATGTGATTGAAACATATTTATGAATTTGTGCCATGAATGCCTTAAAATTTGATATGCACATTATTTTAGCCAACAAGGTTTTGGTTGAGTGGTTGGGCTAATATCATTAGTTTTTTTTGAGAAGAAACTATATTATTAAAACTATAATAGAATTTCAGATGAGAAATCTGAAAGTTAGAATTACAAAGATTACAAGATGTTGTGCCAATTATCTAACCAGTCCCCAAAAGTGTACCCTTGACTGATTTTGGTGGAAGCGATCCATGTACAAAACATGATTTTGGATCTTTTCCAAACCCTAGTATTATCTTTACATGTATTACTAAAAATCCTACTATTCTTTTCCTCCCATATGCTACACCAAACAGTAAAAATGATGATTCGTCTATAGGCATTCAGTTTTCTGACTTGAACATCCTCCAAAGCTTGCTCTTCAGATCCTAGCATCCATGGTCTAATTCCTTGACACCTTTGCGTCCAGCCTTTCCAAACATCTGTTGTGAAATTACAGCTCTCGAATGGTGACTTGTGGTTTCTTCGTTACTCTTGTATAGGCAGCAAATGGAAGGTATAAAAAGGATGATTAGGCAGTTCTTTTTGCACTATATCATCCACATTCAATTTTTTAAGAACAATGAGCCAAGCTAGAATTTTTGCTTTGGTAGGGGGTTCTTGTTTTCCACACAAAATTGGTATATTGGAATGGATTTAAGGTTGTCCGGACGCTATTCAATTTATTGTAGAAGGATTGAACTGTGAATCTATTCTCTTTACCCCCCACCCATTTAATTTTGTCCGAATTTTCTGAAGGATGAAACGGCTGCAGTAGATTGAGCATTTCAGTAATTTCCTGCATCTGGTTTTCCCTAATGTTTTTGGTGATGTGGAAGTTCCAAGCCCAACTTCCTATTCCTTCTTCCATTGCTTGGTGGATGAAAGCTGATATGGGGGCTTCATGTTTATCAGATAAGCTGTAGAGGCCCGGAAACATATCTTTTAATTTTCATTGGCACTCTATCTATCCTCCCAAAACCAGCCCTCCTATCCCTTGCTCACCTTCCATCTGATATGCTTTCTGACCTGAGAGTACAGACTGACTGTTGCTCTCTAGGGAGATTTTGTGCTTCTTTGACTAACACCGACCTCCGTGCCTCTAGCCAGATGTCCATGAATGCTTTTAATTATTTTAGCCCACAGTGTGTCTGATTGCGTATAAAGTCTCCATAGCCATTTTCTCATGATTGCTTGATTTATCTTTATGATGCTGCCAATGCCCAATCGTCCTTGTTCCACATTTTTACAAACTTGCTCCCAATTCATCGAATGTTGGCCTTTCTCATTTCCTTCATGTTTCAACAGGAATCGCCTTAGACTTTGTTCAATTCTGTTGGCCTCCCCTTTGGGAATCTTAAAGATCGAAAGGAAATAAGTTGGGGTGGCCTCCAAGACTGCTTTTAGGAGGAGAAGACGCCCTCCCCTTGATAGATAACAACCTTTCCATCCCTCAACTCTTCTTTGGATGATGTTGATCACTGGGCTCCAAAAGTCAAATTTATTTGGATTTCCTCCCAGTGGCAGCCCCAGATAATTTAGAGTCCATTTACCTCTAGAAACCTTCATTTGCTCGGCCACCCTTTCAAGGTCTGCTGCTTCTACATTTAGGCCTACTAGCTTGCTTTTTTCTGCATTTATTGACAGTCCGGATATAAAACAGAAAGCATTCAAAGCTTCTTTAACATTTTTGATTTCCTTTTTGTCATTCCTCGTGAATAGAATGCAGTTATCTGCGAAGAGAAGGTGGTTCAAACCTATACTGTCCTTCCATACCTTCAACCCGGTTATGCATTGTCTCTCCTCGGCTCGTTGCATAATTCTGGTGAAGGCGTCAACAACCGAAGTAAAGAGGAAAGGAGATAGAAGGTCCCCCTGTCTTAGGCCTTTCTAACATCTAAACTTTCCCCTTGGCCGACCGTTGATGAATATGGAGTAGGATACTGATGATAGACATCTCGGGATCCACCTTCTCCACTGCGTGCCAAAACCTTTTAACTTTCATCACGTAATCCAAAAAACTCCATTTGATAGAGTCATACGCCTTTGCGAAATCAACTCTTAAGAGTAGGCCTTGTTTCTTCCCCGCTCTGTACTCTTCCACCACCTCATTAGCAATTAGGGCTGCATCTATAATCTGTCTGTCTCTAATGAAAGCCATTTGGAGCTTGCCGACCATGGTGTGGAGGACATTCCTCAGTCTAATAGCTAAAGTCTTTGCTATTATTTTGTAAACACTCGTTTTCAGGCTAATTGGCCAGTAATCAGTGATCTTGATCGAGTTTAATTTCTTAGCTATGAGGCATAAATAAGTTTCATTGACTCTGCTATTAATCACAACATCTTGGTGAAACTTTTTCATGCAGTCTAGGATGTCCTGTTTTATCATAGCCCATTCCTTTTGGAAGAAAGTCATGGTGAACCTGTCAGGGCCTGGAGCCTTGTCTCCATCGCAGTTGAAGACCGCCTACCTAATTTTATCTTCCTCAAATGGCCTCTCGAGCCAGCATCTATCAGCTTCCGAAATCCCGTGCCAGTTCAGACCTTCTATTTCCCATTTCTTAGAGCTTGTTTCCTTAAAGCTAGATTCGAAATGGCTAATGATTGCTTCCTTTATCTGATCGACATCCCCCAAGATTTGACCTCGATCATCGTCCAGTCTGTTAATTATGGCCCTTGCCTTCCTCAGGGTGAATTCTATGGAAATGTATGGAATTCACATCTTCTTCCTTGGCCCATTTTAGCTTGGCTCGCTGTCTAACTTGTCTTTCCATTGAACATTCTAGCTGTTGAATTTGCTTGACTGTATCTAGCCTTTTAACCATTATATTCTAGTTATTGTTGCCTCTTTCTAAATCTAGACCCAACTGTTTGACAGTGTGGACCAATTGCTCTAGCTTCACCTGGTCCTGGGGTTGTTGTTTGGTGTTCCATTCTTTTAGCTTGTTCTTCAAGTGTTGGAGTTTCATCATACATCTGTAACCAGCTCAACCTTTAGGTTTATTCGCTCCCAACACCTTTTGGACCAACTCCTTAAACCCCAGATGCAGCGCCCAAGCATTTTCAAATCTAAACGGGGTCGGGCCCCTTGTTATTTCCGTTGTGTCCAAAAGTATGGGCCAGTGGTTAGACACAATTCTTTCCAGGCCCCAAGATCTTTGATACGGGAACTTTTTCCACCATGAAGTGTTACCCAGAAAACGGTCCAATTTGGAAAGAGTAGGGGGATTCCTACCATTGCTCCAAGTGAATTTAATGTTCTTCATCTCCGACTCTTTTAGGTGCAGGTCTTGAATCCAGTTGTTAAAGAGATGCATTTGGCTCGTGGTGTACTCCCCATGCATCTTTTCAGAGTGATTTCTCATAATATTGAAGTCTCCACCACCCCTGCTGGGTGATGGCTGATATAGCTACCAACTTAATAAGAAAATCCTCCCTATGGTATTGGCACAGGGGCCGTAGACTGCTGTGAACAACCATTCCTGATCATCTGCTTCCTTCAGTCTGATTGGGAGCGAGTATTTGCTTTCTAGCTTCTCCTTCATCATGAATTTTCGAGAATCCCACATAATGATTATACCCTCTGTCGATTCTTCTGCTGCCAGGTCAATCCAATCTACGAAGGACCGTTTCCACCAACCTACCACCGTCTGTCTATTTATCATCCTCCTCTTTGTTTCTTGGAGGGTGATGATATCAGCCTTTGAGGCTCGAAGAGTCTTCCGAATGGCTTGAAGTTTTAAGGCATTGCCCACGCTTCTAATATTCCAACTGAGGATCTTCATGAGCACTGAAAAAACCCGAGGGGGCAAGCTGAGGGAGGATCAACAGACCTCCACCAATTGAGCGTCAATTGACATCAGGAATGTTCGAATGCACTCTATCTCCTTTTCTTGTATGTCATCTATGTCCTCCAATTGCTGAGCTCTGCATAGGAGGTGGGTTTCACTTTGCGGCTCTAATTGGGTTCTCTCCGCTACTGTTTGTTGCTCTGGAAGCTTTTGTTGGCTAGCTGTAGAATGGATCTTATCTGTTGGCTTCCTTGTCGTGAGCGGAGGTGTGGGGGTGAGGAAGGAGCATGGTGTCTCGTCTGAGGTATCAGATGGGAGAAAAGCGGAGTGGGATGAGGGATGTAGAAGTTTTGAGGATGAGGACACACCTGGCTATGTCGACCTGCCGCATATTGTTGTGGATTCACTTTGTCCTTCGAGTACTAGGTAGAGGCATCATTTCCGGATAGAGGAGTTGCTAGGATTGTGTCTAGATTTGAGTTGAACGCGGTGCTGGGTTCCCTTTCGTTCTCCGAACTTGTCCCTGGCAATTTCGACTGTGCTTCCCATCGAGCCAAGACTCCCATACAGTCTTGACGTTCTTCTCTTTTCTGTCTTCGGTACACTCTGAGTTCCTTCTAGGTGGCGATCATTTGCTTGTTGTAGTCGGGCCCCTCCAAGTTTAGATTTGTCCTAGTCCATTTGTGGTTCTGTAACACCCCTGTATGGTTGGGCCTCTTGTTCTTTTTCTCTACAGGTCTTGGAATGCGGTTCATTTGGAAATGTTTGGTACTGGACCTTTGCATCCGATCCGGATTGGACTGGGTTGGGGTACCCTTTAATCTGCTTGGCTTTTTAGGCCCTTGTATATGGCCCATAGCTGGTGGATTCTTTTGTCATCCGGTTTTGTCGTGGGCCTTCAGTTTCTAGGCCTTTGTTTGAAGTCTGCTGAGTGTTGATCACCTCCTTGGATCTGATTGTCTGTTCACTTTCTCGATGTGGCATCACACGTGGCGCTACTGCCTCTTGCCACTATGCTCGCCTCTCCCTATTCGCCATGTGTTGGAGTTCGTCATCATGAGTTGCTTGGCATCTGAGAACCGTCCCCTGCACCTCTGGTTCCATTGCCCGGCCATCATGAGTATTACCTGCTTCGTTACTGTCACCGTTATCGTCCTCGTTATCGAGAATTTGAATTTTGTTGCTGCTCTGGTTGCCAAACTGATAGTGGCTGGCGATCATACCCTTCGGGAGTCTATTTGCGTGAACTGGTCAATAATTTGAGACCTGAGTTCCGCTATCTCCAAACCCTAGTTTTTTTCTATCTCCACCAATTGCAACTCTTGGACCCCCTCTTTGTTGTAAATTTCGAATTCTTTTGGTAGAAACCCTGAGACATGTCCCTTCAGTCTGATGATCACCATCTCCATGATTGACCCGGTCAAGGTAGCTTCGACTACATCAAGAAGCCCTCTGCATGCCTGTCCAATCCTACCAAAGGTGTAGATGTTCCAATGCTTTGGGGCAATTCCTTCGATTCCTATCCAGTTGTTTTGGCAAGCCACCTAACAACCCTGGTTTGCCATTTCCTTGTTCCATTCCTCTATGTAGAATCCCCCTAGATAAGTTTGATACATCTTGCCTTGTAAGGTAGCCATATCCACTGGGTCGTTACATATTAGTAAGCCTCGCACAACGTCGAGCTTGCGAATGTGTATCTCCTTCCTTAGCATGCGCCTTAGGGATCTTTCAATTGTTGCCCAAGACGTTTCGTCTGAAGTTCTCATGATTGAGAAACAAGAGTTGTGTTTGGGTCCTTGTTCATTTCTTCCCCTTCTTTGGCAGGTTGGAGATACCCGGTTATTGTTGGTTCGGACGTGGTGTCTTCATGTCCTTTCTTCTTCCTAAACTGCCTGCTGTTGGGTGCTTGCTTCATTATTGTCCCTCCTTCTTGTGGTTCCCTCCCTTGGACTGTATGTCGTCCATATTCTGCTGTCCATATACGTCGGCGTCTCTTGAGCCACCCTGTCAAACGCTTTCCATAGTTGTCTCCATGCTTCCTTGGTGCATTCCTCCGGGATTATCACACTTTGCTGTTAGCCATTTACCAGTTTCGTGAGCTTAAAAAATCGACCATTGTTTTCACGATTACCTCCATTATAGTAGTATGTCCTCGGTTCCGGAAGACCTCGATTGTGCCCTTGCTCCATGTGTCTCTTTCGATTAGCTCTCATAGTTTGTTGTGTAGCCAAGTAGTCGTGTCTCTGCTTATCGCGATGTTGTACGTCTGGTTCTTCGTCACCTCTTGGATGAGGATCTCTTCTCAGGTTGAAAGGAGATTGATCTATTCGCCACACGCCTTTCTGGTTCTTTGGCTGACCCCTCCCTTTCTTTAGACATGAAGCTTTACTGCAAGTCTACCTTGCATCTTGGGGGCGAGCGTTTCAACATTGCACAGACAGAGTGGAATGATCCAAGCCTCTTGATCCAGCTGCCCATACATTGGGCGGGATAAACTAAGAAAACACTATTCTCTATTTACATTTCATTTGAGTTCATTCAATTTAATGATTGACTTGACCATAATTCGAATAAATTGCATGAACTTAGATCAACCTAATTTTGATATTGTATTGACATGTAATGATTTAGGCTAATGAATCCGTCTGTTTGTATTGATGCAGAATAATGATAAAGAACAGGAAAAGAATAATTTACAAACGAGATAAATAGTGAACTGGGTATATGTAATGGCTATAAC
>JAJIYU010002956.1:0-28388 GCA_030144865.1 Tinospora cordifolia | reverse complement strand
CATGTGACTAAATATTAATATATTAACCTCATTAAAAATATATGAATTTATATAAAAAGAAGTTAAATATATTTTATAGTTAATTACTAAATAATGAGCCTTAAAATATGAGAATGCTCAATTGTAAGATAATAAATTTAGTGTCAAAATGAGCATTATCACAAAGTTAACATCTGACAATGATGTTTTTGTTGAATTTCATGTTGATTCTTGGTTTATCAAGGCCAATCAAACTGTAACACCCCAACCCCCACATTCTTTGAGTATTAGACATAACCACCATTCTTTGACAGTGGACTTAACCATTTGGCGAGTTGGGTTCATGTTACTTTACAAGTGACACACACTTGACTTTCTATGTTCATTATCCCATGCCTTAATGCAAATTAAGAATACATAATCCAACTTTAATTGAACAAAAACACATTGTAAAAGATAAAGGAAATACTAGTCTTCATAAAGGAAAAAAGTACATAACTTTTAATTAAAATAATTTCGGCAAAATCAAAACTTAGCAACATGCCTACATAGAAACTTTCCAAAAATATTAAGAAAAACGTCTCTTAACCAAAATCCGTGGCATGATCAACTTTCTGAAAAAAAAATAAGAGAGGAAGGGGTGAGCACAAAGCTCAGTGGATCTTTTTCAAACAACCATTTTTCAAATTCAAACCAATAACACATTCATATTTCAAACACTTGCATACATTAAAAGTTTCAAGCATCCATTTGTTTAAAGTTGAGACTTTAGACCATAAGGGTTTTTAAGCCCTTGATATTCTTAACAAAGTACCTTCTTAGATTAAATATAGCTTTTCTTAGTCAATTTCATTGGATTTTTGGAACTTAAGGGACCTTACCCACCAACCAAGTATTTTGGTCTTAAAACCATATGAACTAATCATATGAAAAGAACATCTATAGTAACCCACATGTTTGCTATGATGGTACGTGGTTATTTTCACCATCTTCTTTTTTTAAATCTTATATCCTTAAATCATCAAATAAATTTCAGAACATGGAACTAAGATAAATAAAATTCAGAATATGAACAATCTAAAAATCAAATCATGAAACAATCATAATCATGCATCATATTTTGAAATAAAGCCTAAGCACGATACTAAACATGACATGAATATTATGAATGCATAAATCTGAACAAAGATCAAATCTGAAACTAAAATATATTTTAAAATACTAGAACTGAAACTATTTTGATTTGTAAAGCTATACAAACAATGAACATGCTAGTAATTCGAATAAGAAAAAGGAGTGTTCTAGAAATCACTTCCACCTTGAGATGTATTTTCCCAAAAGTCCAGCAAAGCTCCCAACGTCTTTAATACTTTCAAACACTAATAAAAACAACTCTCTACTAGCTTCTAAATGTTGGAACTAAAAGCCTCTCACCTTTGCACAAAAGAAAACAAAAAGAAAAGAAGAAGAAGAAGAAGAAGAAGTTTGAGAGCACTATTGTGAGGGATCTCTCTTGCTCTTGGAATGAGTGATTGTGAGTAACTCATGGGGGTTTATATAGGAGCTCATGAGCATATGGGACATCCTTGGGCAGCATGGGCAGCTTCCCACTTTTGAGCAAGTTTCCAAACACCAAAATAGAAATATGACAAGTTTGCACAAGGATTACTAAACTTGCCAATTTTCTTATGAGCCATGATTTGGTTCTTCATTAAATTTCTTAATTAATATCAAGGAATATTTTCAAACTTAGAATAATGCTAATGTCACTATGGGACGTCCCAAGTTAGATCAGATCATGCTCATATAATATTCTCATTTGGATTCATAGCTTGTTCATCACACAACTCATATGGGAAACTTTCCTATTTTCTATTCTTGGATGCCAAGAATGGGGAGTATGTTATCAGCCTTGAAAGGACACTAGATCATGGTCTTAGGAATCCAATGTTGGCTCGTGAAAACATTCTAATCAAGCTTACATGAGGACTGGTGCACCACATGGTCTCTTCCCTTGAGTTGACGCCAAAAGAAAAGGAAAGCTTCTAATTTTGGAACCTTCTAATTTTGATTGTGTGGATAGCAAGGGACGGCTAGGGTTTGGCTCTAATTAGACATTTAACACTTCCAATTTAGTTGCTCACATGTGCACACACTCACATGTGCATGGTTGGGACGTTTTTGGGTTATGTGGCTGCACACTTGATCATTCTCTTTAGTACATGGGATTGTTTTGTCTTGATTCCTAATCATGGGTGATGCCCCATATATGTGAGTGTACTAAATCATTTAAATGGTATATAGGATCATTTTACATAGATTCAAATAAAGGAACATCCCATGGAGTTTTGGGTAGGATGAGGGTACACTCGATCATGATGTTTCACCCATATGACTTGCACATGTTAGGGTGTATATTTATGTCATGATGACCTCATTACCACTCATGGGTTCACAAAATTTGACAAAAATTAATATCTTATTATTCACAAAGAATTATGATTTATAACCTATAGTTTTGGAATCACATGAAAAAATTAAGAATTTCGATATATGGTTTGGCCAAATTGGTTTCCATTTACTTTCCTTATTTGGAACCCATTGAAGGCACTATGAAATGAAAACCCAAATCTTGGTCAATTGTTTTAATTTTTGGATATGATGTTTATTTTGTTAATTCATGTCATCTTGTTTCGTTTCGGGTCATTTCGATTCCCCGAAGTACCTTAAATGACAATTATTTCTAATTTGAACCCCTTGAAGGGCGTTTGGCAAATGAAAACCCTAACATTGACCAATTGTTCTAATTTTCGAATATGTTGTTCAATTAGTTGGTTCATGTCACCTTAGTTCATTTCAAGTTGATTTGGGTCCTTAAGGGTCACTAAATAAGAGTTTTAAAACCTGCTAAATTTAGTCTTGAAATGAGCCTAGTTTTATTTTGCACTCAATTGCACTGATTTAATGATAAATTTTATTTAATTGAATATAAAAAATTTAGGGCATAACACAAACCAAGGAAGTTTTACTTAAAGGAGCTGTAAAGGACAGATTATATCTTCTACAACTTGGAATATTGCAAAATACACAATGTGTTTTAATAACTCCTCTAGCTCATGTAATATCCTGTAATTCTGAAAGTGATCTGGATGTGTGGCATAAAAGACTTGGCCATCCTTCATTTAATATCTTGTCAAGGGTACTGAAACTCTGTAATCAAAAGTTTTCTTTAAATAAATCAGTTGAATTCTATAATGCTTGTCAGTTAGGCAAAGCACATTCTAGATCCTATACAAAATTAGTAAGTCATGCTTCATCGATTCTTGATCTAGTGCATACATATTTATGGGGTCCCGCACTAGTGTTATCTCATGGTGACTTCAAATATTACATTATATTTCTTGATGATTATACACGATTTACATGGATATTTCCTCTTAAACAGAAATTAGATGCATTTCATGCCTTTGTTATCTTCAAATCATTGGTGGAAAATAAATTTGATAAGAAGATAAAGACATTAAGGTCTGACTTTGGTGTAGAGTTTCGAGTGTTTTCTTCATTTTTGGAGTCACATGGTATAGAATTCCAGCATTCTTGTCCATATGAACATCAACAGAATGGTCGAGCTGAGAGAAAATACAGGCATATCACGAAAATGGCACTTACTCTCCTTGCACAAGCCTCATTACCTCTAAAGCATTGGCGGGAAGCAATCCAATCATCTATTCATCTGATTAATTTGTTACCTACACATGTTCAGAAGGGAATGTCTCCTTTTCAAAAGTTACATGGTAAGGTTCCTGAGTACAAGTCTTTGAAAAGTTTTGGTTGTTCTTGTTTTCCATGTCTTAGACCTTACCAAAGATCCAAGTTTCAATATCATTCAGTTGAATGCATTTTCCTTGGGTACAGTAACAATCATAAAGGTTACATACGTCTGGGAGAATATATGTCTCTAGTAGTGTTATCTTCAATGAGCATTCCTTTCCTTACAAATCCTGGTCTTGTTTACCTAAGTCTAATATGTCTGGATCTGCTCCGTTTGCATCTATTAAACTACCAAACTCACTTCTTCAACCTATTCCACACCTGTTACATCTCAAGAGTCACCTGTTTGTCAAGTTCATATTTCAAATTCCTCTAGTTCACCTAATATTTTTGTTGTTCCAAATAATTACACACCTGCTGAGATTCTTGAACTAGTTCTTCCATCACATCCTATGACGACCAAATCTAAAAGTGGTATATTCAAACCTAAAATCTTTCATGTCACTGATTTTGTGTTTGAGCCTCAAACTGTTAAAGAAGCTTTATCAACAAATTGTTGGAAAACTGCCATGATTAAAGAATTTAGTGCCTTGACTGCGAATGGTACATGGTCTCTTGTTCCTAAATAATCAACTCATAATTTGATTGGAAACAAATGGGTATTTAAAGTTAAATACAATACAAATGGATCTATTAATAGACACAAAGCAAGATTAGTAGCCAAGGGCTTTCATCAAAATCTAGGTATCGATTTCAGCGAGACATTTAGTCCAATTGCTAAAGCATCCACTATCAGAGTTTTCATTGCTGTTGCTACTCAAAATGGTTGGCCTATAAAGTAGTTGAATGTTAATAATGCTTTCTTAAATGGAACCATTACCGAGAAAGTATTCATGACACAACCTAAGGGGTTTGTTGATTCATCAAAGCCTGATCATGTTTGTCAATTGCATAAAGCTCTATACGGTTTGAAACAAGCACCTAGGGCCCGGTATGATCGCTTGAGGTAGACTTTGCTCAGTTGGAATTTTGTAAATTCTAGAGCTGACACCTCTCTATTCATATTTCATCACAACTCAATATGCATTTATGGTTTAGTGTATGATGATGGCATTCTTGTCACTGGCAATGATAGGATGAAAATAGTGGAACTAATTTCGTTATTGAATTCTCAGTTTGCACTTAAAGATTTAGGAGATCTGAATTATTTCTTAGGCTTAGAAATAACTCGTGATGAGAGTAATACTCATTTATCACAAGGGAAATACATTCAAGATCTTCTAAATCGCCTTCAGTTTTCCCACGCCAAAGCTTGTGACACTCCTACAACTCCTGCAACCGACCCACTCAATCCATTTGCTCAACCACCCCGTACATTCCATACCATAATAACTTTTGGCTTTATCCAGCTGGTAACATATAATAAAGCTTCAATTGCTAACCACCCCCTTATTCTTTAAACATGCAACCCGCACCATTCCATTCTCCCATTCCATATATTATTTTTTTTTCTTTGTTTTTGGTTGCAACATTTTCCAACTTGTCATGCACGTACAACAACCCTCCAAAAGCATTAAACTTGACATTCCCTTAACCAATATATATATATTGCCACTTCCAATTCACCACCATATACCATATTCTTCATTTTTTTTTTCCAAACCAACGTACTCACTTAAAAGATATATAAATACCACTTAGTTAAACTTATAATGTTTATTCTTTATATATATTTATTATTCTTTCTAATGACTACTTTAATTTAAATTAATTTATATATGTAATGTGTATTTTTAATATACATATATAATTACACGTACATATGCCTAAGCCTAATTCATATAAATACCTATATTTATACGCATACATTTACATTCACTTAAATTAATTTACGTGTCTAATTAAAATATAAAGTGTTACAATATGTGAATACCAACATTATTTAATTTGTATATACCAAATTTGTAACACTAAAGAATTCTTATAATTTTCTAGTTAAATGTATAATGATGGAATTGCTCTTTGGTATCAAAATTATAAACTAATAAATTAATTAAATTAATTGTATATTTAAAATTCTCTAATTTACTTATTTTTTACAAAAGAGATGCATCGAGCTCCTTTTTACAAACCTTGCATAGATTCATAAAAATGCACCCCAAATATAAAATCCATAGAGTACTACTGTTTCTTTTTTTTTTTTGGTTCTCCATATTGTATTTCCGAGTCAGCTTATGCCCACAAAGTATTACCGTTTCATCTTACAATGATCTTCAATGTTTTATAATTGAAGAAAAAATAGATTATTATTTAAAATACAAATATAAAAATACTAAATTAACTGTTACAGTTATATTTTAACATTAGACTATAATATTTATAACTATTAAATAAATAAGTACACAAAATAAAAATTTAGATTGCCTATTGATGAGCACTAAAAATAATGTGAATAATACCTCTATTACTTTCTCCTATATCCAACTACCTGTCTACTTAGAAATTCAGACACTAATGCACCAAATGTTTTAAATAACGGTTCTTGCCAAAATGAGATTCACAGCATTTAGTCAACGTACGACTCTATACGCCGAGCGATTAGATTTACTGCTGCATTTGCCGAGGAGAAAGCGCCGTGGAAGCTGTCCTGGTACGAGATGGATTCCAAGTCCCTAGCCATCTTCAGCAAAATCTCACCCATGTCACTCTGTTTTGCCGTCAAAGATTCATAGAAAGAACGAGCAGCAACCTCGCTGATTTCAACATTGGTTGCCTCTGGGCAGTACTCATCGTCCAACCATTTGTGCAGAGTTACTCTAAGCCACTCTGATTCCTGCAGAACGATACCACAGTTGGGTCATTAATTTCAACAGAAAGCAATTGGATTTAAAAGCATGGTTTACTCTTCTACAAGAGTTCAAATTTTGTGGCTTGTACAATGAGTTTCCTCAGTCCCAATTTTCTTTTTCTTTTTTTTCTTTTTTTTTTAATTTTTTTTTTGGTCTGCACCGTGAGGTAGCCCTGGGTAGTTCACGTGCACCTCTGGACTAATCTCTAATTAGTTCCAGTATGGATGACGAATCCCAACAAGAATTGTTGCATTCACAGGACTCGAACTCAAAAGCTTACTTAAGCCAAACCGTAAGCACACCACCGAGTCAACATAGAACTATTGTGTATTCTAAAACATTTTAAAAGAAAAAAGGTACAATTACTGCTGTAAAGCTCGTGGGTATTAGCATGATATCATGGTATTAGATCAAATGTATATCAGTAACGTGTCTTAGATCAAATTTATATAATTAGCAATAGCTAGGTCGAGAGGGTTGGAAAATGATATAATTATCAAAATGACAAAAAATATAAATTAATAAATTATATAAAAATGTGGTGTAACCGAAAGTTCCTCTTAGAAACCATTGGATCTAGCCATTGCTAAAGGCTATAAGCTTGCAACTATTGGAGAATGTTACTCTAATGAAAAAACAAAAAAAAACCTAAAAAGAACCATATAAAAATTGATGTAACTTCACATAGATCAACAACACTATTATGAAGTACAAATTTGAGGGTAATAGAAATGTTTTTACTTTTGTTTCTCTGCATTTTTAAACTAATCACCACTAGAGCTTTATACAAATTTAAACATTACCTTCTTTAAATTTGAAATAACTTATCTACTAAAACTCTTTACAGAGGTGAGAATATTATTGTAGAAAAAAGAACATAGATGCTGTTAAAATAAAAAAAAAAATTAAATATTCATCTAATAAATGTCACAACCCTCCTGACTAAATTTTTCGCTAACTCAGCTATTCATCTTTTTATAACAAAAATGTTATTTGGTACTCTAACATATCACTTAAAGTTACCACATAAAAAACCAATGTAACTTCATGTAAGTAATAATAATAAAATAAATAAATAATAATAACAACGGCGAGGGCAACAACAACAACAGTAATAATAATAGTAATAGTAATAACCTACAAAAATAGGTGGGTACATGATAAGTGCCAGTGGTTGAGAAACTTCAAGAAAGAGGGTAATCAGAAAATCAATCTATCTATACCTTAAGTTACAGACGAATTTCACCGATAATTAAAATCTAAAGGAGCCCATAATGAAAAATCAAATAAATAAATATAATAAAAAACCTGGAGGGCCTTGGAAGGAGCTAACCAATGGTCAGGAACTCTGAGATCCTCTACATCTTGGTCATCTTGATTCAAGCCTTGTGTATTGGAGAAAGAGAAGAGTGGTCTTGAAATAGAAAGGGGACGGAGCGAGAGTTTCGAAGAACAGAGTGTGCTTCTGGAAGAATTATCGGGAAGAAGAAGATTATTATTAACGACATGGGCAATCGAAGAAGAGCAGCGGCCACAACAATTTGGGACTGTAGCAGCGGCATTTCGGAGAGCCAAAGTTGCTGACTCCATTAACCAAATGACGGGCCAGCTTTGGTTTTGATAAGGCAAGGACCCCCCAATCGAGTTGATATTGTATCACTTGCAGCATGTGGACAAGAATCGTTTTATTTGCCAGACAGAATCATCTAACTTTTGGGTCTGTGTTAGTTACCTTCCCTCAATGATATAAAACAAGTTAACATTTTATCTTCATAAGTCTTATTAAAAAAATATTAAAAATTAGAATATTTGATAACTTAATTTTTTTCTCCCACACCCTTGTTTTAGCAAATAGCTGATTTTCATTATATATTTTTCCAAGTAAAATTAGGGTGTGTTTGGAAGCAAAAAGCATTTTGGATGGAAATGCTTTCTTACCATTCTCAACCCTTTCCTTTACACGAACAAAATGATATAACCTTTTTGACAAATCAACATTAAACAATAATTTTTTAAAATTCATTGCACTATCTCTTACATCATTCATATTTTTATATTTTTATTTTCTATAATATATTTTTCATTGCTTTAAATAAAATTAAATTTTTTTTAAAAATTACCCATAAGACAAAATGGTGTAGGCTTTGGCAGTAAATTGAAAATCCAATCCGACACCATCTTTAGTAGATAAAATCAAGAAAGCATTTCATAAAACGCCCACTATTTGCTTTACAAATAAAATTGTACACCCAATATTAACATGCCAAGCATGTCAACTTGACGTTTAATCAAAGGGAAATACTAAGCTAACTCGACACTAACTGTCATTAAATCATTTTTACTACACTATTTCATTTATTAATATTAATATTAATCACAGTTATTTATTATAAATATTTTAATCAAGTAAATAATTGAAACTACAAGAATGAAAGTAAAATTTTCCTGAATTAATGCCATTTGCATTTTACTCCTACAGGTTTTCCACTTTTTTTTTTTTGGTTTAAAATATTTTGTTACACATCCACCTCTGTTACGTAACATCGACCTAATAAAATTCTTATAAACTCATTCCTTCATTTTCACCAGATAGCAACTACAACATAGAATCTGTGTACATACTAAACTTACCTGAGCTTCCATTTCATAAGCCTGCTACTGCAACATTTATGATTGGATTGTGACATTTGAAACATAAACAAGAAGCAAAACCAACGAGAAAAAGAGATTGCTTAGAGAGGCAATGAATTCAAAGAGCAAGTAGAGTTCAGCTTATCCACTTCTCCCTTCGGCCAAATAAACATCCTTTGCACCATTGCTATGAATTCCCTGCACCCACCAAATGCCACCCATAAGCAAACTTGCAAAAAGCAAATTAAAAAAGAATAGTATGTACTACTGTCTAATAACATGTTTTTGATACTTAACAGCCATGGGTAGTCTCCAATTAGCATCATATCACCCTCATCGTCCGCGTAAATCACATTCCACGCACTATCCGGTTCCAATAATTTCCCGGAAAATTCAAAAAGCTGATCAAGTTTGCGTAGAAGTTCATCATAACCATTGAATCTTGTAAGATCCACAGACCTTCCGAGTGCAGTTCCATACTTGTGGACCTAAAAGCAAGACACCCATTTCAGAACTCAAAACTAACAAGGCTAAAGCAATTCGTAAAATTATTGCAACGACTACCTTGGTGCAACTTCGGCTAATGACAGGAGAATCCTTGGAAAATCGGCTAAGCACACTTGAACCAGATGAACTTGCAATCTTTGATGGCTCTAAAAGTTGGTCAGACTCCACAGTGCTTGACAGCAAAGCTGATTGTGGAGCTGGTGCGGCAAATTGATGTTTGAGCTCACTAGAAATTGCCACCTGTGATGGGATGAGTTCTACTGGGCTTTTAACTAAATCAACACCAAAAAGCATGCATGTACTGTTGCATTTTTTGCTAGTAATTGTAGAATTTATTTTCTGGGCATCAAGATCCACCCATTTGGCAGCTGTGCAAGTGCTGGAACCAGCATTTGGTGAAGGAGAGTTTTCTGTTGGACATTGTGGAAGCCAGTAACAATCAGAGCTTGCTGTAGGGTCCCAAAACTTTTTTGTGTTTTCTGACTCGTCCGTACCGAGTACTGAGTTGATTTCTTGACCTTGCAAGACCCTGGGCTGCCTTGGAGGGGGTGGAGCTGGCTCAGCTGAACCTTGCAACAAGCCTGAAATATAGAAACAAGTGAAGCATATGAATCACATGACAAAAAGCACAAAGTAAAATACTAGGAACATTTTTAAAGGAACTTTGGTTTCAAATTTAGGAGTCAAAAGAAACAAGCTCAGACCATCATCCAAGACGCATGATTCTGAAGATGATAGCGGATTCCTAATGCAAGCCTTCTTTGAACGTGGTATAAGTGAAGGTTGTGCGACAGTCAAACCTGCATCCAGCTCAATGTTCCACGGGAAAACTCTATCTGAGCGCAGAATGGTGGCAGAGTTGTCGTCCCATTGAGCCTATAAATGTTAATAAATAATATAAATTTGGAGAAATACAAAATATATATAATCATTTGTGATTCAAACTAGGAAGCAAAAAACATCCAAGTGATGCTGCATAGCCAATAGGGGTATTTTCCAATTGAGCAACAACTAGATGCCCAAGTGATTAACTCAGCGATGAGTGGATACCCTTATTCCTAATGCTAAGGCATCAGACTTGGATAGCCAGTAGGGCGTCTCCCGCTTGAGCAACTAAAAGATCCAAGATTAATTGAGCAAAGCTTGGATAAAATAACAACAATAAGAAGAAGAACGCACTATCAAAAACAAAATGAAATGCTCTTACCTTGAGGCATCTCCATTTTGAGCCAGGCCACCTCATAGGATCTACATCATCAATACCAACGATGGTACCCGCAAGTCTGTTACAATAGAACAATTGAAATTTTGTTGAGAGATGCCAAAATCAAAAGAAAACAAAAACAGTTTGTTTTTTTCACCTCTGTTCTTGGCCATCTTCACCCTCAAACCTCATTTTAAACGTCATTCCAACTGAGTAGTTGCTTTTAACAGCCTTCATGTATTGATCATATGGAATCATAAATTCAGAAGGACTAGTCCTGTGAAAGATGAACCAAGTCTCAAGTAGAGAATACTTTAATCTCTATCACTATGGAATCCATATCTCCAGTTAACACACCAACATAGCGATAGAAGAGCAATATAATATTTTACCCACCTAGGCTGATAAAACACACTAAACATGGTCCCAGTAGATATGGCATGCGATGCAGTAGCTAGAACACCGAGTTGCATACTATGACCAGTTATAACAGATGCTGATGCATTTTTTTGCAGCTTCTTTGCACGGCGAACTCCTACACGAAGTTCTCCATTTTCTCCTCTATCAAACAAGCCAAACACTTGAATTCATCAAACAGAAGTGAAGAACAAAATATTAAAAACATGGATTCTCACAAGCACATATGAGAGAGAAGAGAAGAGAGAGAACCTGAGGAAAATAAAAGTATCCCCTGCAACAAGCTTTTTTGAGCTGACAAATGTACTCCAACCACTAGTAAGCAAGTGTCGTTTTGGCTGACCTTTGTTTATAAAGAAAAAGAATGGGTTTATTTAGAGATTGTAACAGTATAAACACTGTTGTGCTTGTCCACTTTGATTATTTTGGCGCTAATTATGAGCTTAATCACGACAGTTGTAAATAAGGATGCTTTGTTTTTTTGGTATCAAAATATCACAAAACATGAGATTGAACTTACCGCGATATATATGACGGAAGCGCCATTCTACACCAAGCAAGTCTTTCACCACCAGCTCCTGAGATGGTGGCTGTTGAGACATGTCCTGACAAAAAGCACAATTTAGTCCCTAACAGAGTCAAATATCAAATCATTAACATTGATAATGGGAAGAATGAACCTCAGAGTCAGAATAACAATCACTGGAAAGCACAACAAAAGATGCAATTACAACCTATGCTTTCCTGGACTTGGGTACAAGTGTCAGATATGGGTGGTTGTATTGTAAGGCCCAGCTTGATCATTTTCAAATTTTGGGTCACATAGACTTGACTGTATTCTATGCTATTTTTTTCTTGAATTCACTTAAGTGAATCTTACCTGGTAGTTCTTATTTTCTTTCATGCTTACTCTTCTTTTCATTGGATAATTTACTTAGTATTTTAAATTCCAAAGTATTGGAAATGTATCCCATACTCGTGCCGTATCGTTAAGTGTCAGACACAGGTATGTCAAGCTATAGTAAATGGTCTTTGTTATTAATCAATTATGTCCTTTCTTTTGTTTCAGTCTACATGAAGTGTGAGGTGTGAACCGTGAACGGATTTACCTCAGCAACTTTCTTGCCCAATTAAATGCACAAGATTCTACAATAATCTTTGAAATACCACAGCTTCATAGCAAATCAAATTGTATGATCGTTGATGAGTATTAGCAGAGGTACCATTCTGATTGTAACACAATAACAGTTGCAAGAGGCAGAAGGATTTTTAAGGGTGGCTGTTAAAAATTTTGGTAACAAAAAAGAGAAGTATGACAAGAACACCCTAAACCTAATCAAACTACGAATGCTGCCATTATGTTTCATCCCATCATATAACGAAAATTACAACATGATAAAGAAACCTACAAATTTTTTTTTTTCAAATTTTTGCTTGTTATCTGAAGTTATCAAGGCAAAACCGTGTGGGATGAAAAAATACCAAAGGGGGAAGGCAATCATCAGCATGTCGTTTAAGAACAGAGAATCCACCGTGCGTGCTAGTATCAGATGCAGTGAGTGTCTTGCAAAAGGAATGCACCCGCATCCTCTGATTCATGGACTGAGAAGTTCCTTCCTCTGCACTCTGTTCCTGCTGCTGCAAAAACACAAAACGAAACAACTCAATACAATAGAATACCCCCAAATAATGCAACCAGTAACGTTCCACAAGTCAGGCACCACCCACCGTTGTCTCTGGAAGTAATGTCACTTGCGCAAACACCTCGTCAGTATCTAGTTCAGCCTAGAAACCACAAGACCCAAAAAGCGCATTGCCCATTAGTTAGGCTAATCCAAACAGTAGTAGACAAAGAGATTGCGAAATTTGATACTTAGACACCTTAAGTTCAACATTTACGACCCTGCAAAGGATCTCAGAAGGTAAATTGTACTTGGGCATGTGTAAGTTAGTTTCTTGATTCGTGTACGCCTCGACCTGCCAATCAAGTCAATCAACCAGAATTTAAAATTATACAGCAAAACACATATTGAAGTAGTGATTTTGGGCATATTTCATTTCTAGATTCAGAAAAAGAAAATGTAACAGAGATGTGAACAAATAGATGAACTGAACCTGTTCCAAGTGACCTTGAGGGAAGTAGAAGACCATCTCTCCTACGTGAGGAACAGTGACAAAAGGGCCAGCACATGCATGCCAAAGCTCAGCATAAACGCTTTCCTTCTCATCTGAAAGATGAGAACACAACAAATTTTATAGTTGCCAGCATTTATTCAAGAAAATTAAAGATCTCTACTTCATCTTAATCATTTGCTGATTACAAGTGAAGTAAGAAGAACCACACTCAATGACCCACAGAACTAAAACTTTCAAATAAAAAAAAAAAAAGATGAAGAAGAAGAGGAAGCTCCCAAAGTTGAATACTGAAACTTAGATAAAATTCATGAAAACTGAAAAATTATGAAAACCCAGTAAACATAAACAAACCACTTAAAAAAATATGGGTACGAAAAAAATCTATTAAACAACCAATACCCACTTACCCAAAACAATATTTGAGCTTAATGGTGAACTTAAAACAACAACAATAAAAGAAGAACAAACCAGAAGAACAAGAAGAAGATCGTGATCATCACCATGGTTAGTATGAACGGAATCCTCCTCCATGCAGCTATTCTTGTTCATCAAATTGTTAGAACAAAAATCCTCCATTTTCTGTCCACCTTCAACAACCGAACACATGATAATCCCACCAATACAATACAATGGATTACCTTAAAATTTTTAAAAATAAAAAATAAAAACAGGTCCAACCAAACAACATCACAACATTAATGCAGCAGAACAACGAACAAACAACGACTTCAAAAAAAACACAAGGAGACCCTTCATCTTCATCCACACCTCTCTCTACTTCTATAACGTTTGTCCCTCCAACTGGCTTTTTCTCTTTTTCCTATCTTTTCTTTTTTTGAAATTATTATTCCTGTTATTATTATTATTATTATTGATTATTTGATATCTCACGCCTGGCTCGTACACCTGCAGCGTCTCTAGCTGCGCCTGCCTCTTCTTCTACCCGTACACACGCCCCCCAACCCTTCCCACCCCCTTCCAACAGCCCACAGGCCCCACACCACTTCTCAAACAGTGAGTGTGTACGCCCTCTACCTGCACCGCTCATCCACCATTTCACATTTCACGTTTCACGCGCACACGCATACTCTGATACACACACACAAAAAACACACTAACACTGACTCTAACTCCCTTGCTTTATTTAGCCTTTTCTTTCGATGTTTTTTTCTTCACTGGTACTCTGGTAGTAGTTGATTTAACCATGGTTACTTTTATCAGCCGGCGATTTTCCTTATCTTCCGGGGCGCCAATATCATCGCCCTTGTGCGTCACTTACTCGCCGATCTTTTCTTATTTATTTTCCATCCTTGGTCTTTCCCGCTTCTTTTACGGTATGTCTGTGCCACATTTCGTAGCAGAATTAGTTGCCCTCTTAGAAATTAATTGAGTTACCAAGTTTAATATAATGTTATATGTTTTTTATTTTATTTTTATAAAGATGATCCAAATGGTTAAAAAAAAAATGGCTTGCAAATATTTTTATTTAAACTTTTGTTTTGATCTTTGAGTAATATTATGAAATAATTTGAAATCTAAATTAAGATCTTAATGTTGTAGAATATTTCTTATTTCCTATTTAATGTAGATTAACATTTTTTGCATAAATGGTATGTTTCTATTTTGAACATTAATTTTTAAGGGATTTGTTGTAAATGTTACAAGTTATTTTATTTACTAAACTAAATCAATAAAAAAATCTTCTAAATTATTGGTATTATTTAAAAAAAAAAGTATTATGTCAGTTTATTATATTTATCACAATATTGTTGCTCTTAATAAACAAATATGAAAAACTACCCAAAATCAAATATATGTGCTGTATATAGAGACAGAGATAAATATATCTTTTTAGTTATTATTTACAGTTTAATTAAGATTTTAAGTTAGATTTAGAGTACCCTTAAGAGTCTTTTTAGTAAATGTTAATTTTGAAGCTGTAAATATCTTAAAATAGGGTATGATGTTACTAAAAAACCACTATTATTAGTTGTTAATTATTATATTCTTTTCATCTTTCTCACAACAACTGTCACCATCTTTTGAATTTTATTTAAAAAATATGAGATATATTGAAAATAACACCAATTATTACAAATAAAGTCATATGAAATTTATGACTTCAATATATGTTTCTTTTATTTTTTTTATTTTGTTTACTAGTTTGCTCAATTTTAAATTCATAAAATTGTAATTAATATTCAGATTCCATTCTTCTTTTGTTCTCAAAACAAACATTTTTCCTTTTTTTTTTCTTTCCCTAATGTATATATTTGTACCGCAGAATCACAGAATACGCGAAAATTTTGACCACCCAGGGATTCTGCTATAAATAGTTTCTAGGAGAGAGCCACGCGTCGTGTGCTCTTGGACATAAGTTACTTACGTTGTATCCGAAAATGACAGGTTTCCACGTCTGGATGAGTTGGTGAGGTACAACGGAAAGCTGGGGCGAGTAAATGAGGCGATTAGGAAGACGAAAGCGACAAATGCGCAGGCAATTAGACGGCGATAACGACGCGTCAAGCATCGTGCCGAAGCAATTGATGTAAAAAAGGCGGCCATTAACTCCTCTTTGTGAGACAAACGGCGACGTTAACCCTGAAACTCTAAAAGGGCCGGGGGTGTTAACGCCGTTTGTGTTCAACCGTCGTCCGTTGGTACAGCAGGTTCAGGGATAGCGACACTTCTGTGGACGCCACGTGGACGTATAGAACGCGTGTCGTTATGTGAGGTTTAGTATTAAAAAGAGGTGGTCGCAAGGAACTGTTACGATCGAGTGGCTTCCTGGAACTGTCCTTATTGTTGACATTTTCTCTCTTTTTTTCTTATGTTCTTTTAACGCTGTGGCTTTTGGTGGGACACGCGAGCTTTGCTGTCCCTCTTTGTCTCCTTCTCCTTTCATCCCCGCCGTTGCGTTTAGTGTGTCCAGAGGAAATGGTAACGGATGCTTCCCTTGGCCTCCACGTGGGTTCGCTTTTTCTCCGTAGCTATGAGGTTTTTCTTTCGTTAAAGATTGATGGCCATCTGTTAATGAAAGATCAAACTTCACAAACTATGAATAGTTTCATCGCGCGTAATCATAATTATAATATACTTAGGACCCGTTTGGTATTCAGAATTAAAATAAAATTAAATAAATTTTTATTTTAATTTAATATTTAGAGGTCCATGAACAAAAATTATTTGAACTCATTTATTTATCTTCCAAAAAAAATTTTATTTTTATTTTTATTTTTTAAAGAAATATTTTTAAAAAAATTTTATATTGTGTCTTATCTCATTTTATCCTATCCACTAAAATAATCTTATCACATCTTATCAACCAAAACAATCATATATCATCGTGTGCACCAAACGACCCTTAACGAATTATATATTATCACACAACTATCGTATTCATAATTATTAAATTATTTGTTATACATTCACATAATAATTATAAATATTATGATTATATAAAAAAATATAATTATCTCATTAATAATTTCCCAATCATCATTATAAATATTATGATTGGGAAAATGATAATATTTGCAAAATTGCAAAACTACTTGGGCTTGCAATTTCGTTGGACCCATTGGATCATATTTTTTAAAGAAGGAAAATAAGGAAGAAGAAAGGGTGTGGTTGATTTCACATCGGATTTTAATTATATTATCTCATATGCCACACCTCAAATAGTTAAAATAAACATTCTACAAACATACATACATAGAGACACATACATGCATACATATGTATAAAATATGTATGTATATATGTATGCATATCTATGCATTATATGTGTATATCAAATATATCATCAATTTATATACGGGCTATCAGTAACAGTTCGCACATGAACACCTTCAATTGAAATGGAAAGTTTGGTTCGTTCCCTTCTAAATAATTAGAGTTTTTATTTTCTTAAACAAAGCTGGGAGCAAAACTATAATAGTTAGTTTGTATGATATTCATTTGAGTTCCTTGTACCTCTTATCATTACGTTCATCTTCTTAACTTTATCGAAGGGTCCCAATCATTTTCCTGATAAGCACTCTTTGATCCTGTATTAACATTTAAAGACAACAATTAACTTCTTATTTACTTTTTTAAAGTAACTGTCAAATATGTCTAGTTTTTCTATCAGCATTTTTACTGCAAAAGTATTTTAGAAGAGAGAGAGAGAGAGAGAGAGAGAGAGAGAGAGAGAGAGAGATCTCACACGCATACATACATATAATGAGTACTTTTGTAGGATAATCACCCATGTGGTAAGACAACTTCTAATTTAAAGTTATGAGTTTTCTTCTTTTGAGGAAGAGGTCGTGTCTTTCACTAAAAAGTTTGTCTTACTCATCTCTAAGACGTACCGAGCAAATATCACTAAAAGAAGGAGACTGTCTTTATTTTTGTAGGAAGTGACCACTGTCATCAAAGCAAGTACCCAATTTGGAAGAAGAGGAACTATATTTAGTGTTAAAGGAGATTTTCACTACTGGATATTGGACTAAATGCGGAGTAAGATTATAAGATAATAGACCTAGAAGCAAACATGATGAGCCACTTACAAACCATAAAAGCCTTTAATAGAACAAGTTTGAAAATTTAAGAACTACTTACAAGCATGGAACCTAGTACCCAAAAAAAACAAAAACAAAAAAAAAAGAAGTTTAATTAGATGGCAAACAACATTTTTTAGATTTATTTCATACATCACCGGGCTTTGAGATATCTTCTAGAAAATGAACCTTGGCTATTTTTCTGGTATACAACTCAGAACATTACCATTCAAAACTTGCAAGTTTTGGGTACAAATTCATGGATTACCTATTGACTATAAAGGGAAACATGGTGCTACCTAGATCGGTAAGGAGATTTGGGCAGGCGTTTGAGGTGGAAGAAACTGGAAATATAGAAAATATTATCTAAAGGAAATTAATCCTATCATAGTGGAGTTGGATATAGAAGTGTTGTTGATGCAAAAAAAGACCTATGACGAAGAGGAAACAAAAATAAAATCTTTTTAAGTATGAACGTTTGGAAAATTTTGTTGCATTTATATAAGGCTTAGCCATGAATCACATGATTGCTCAAACACTCAAAATTCCTCTCCAACCAAGGCATCGTCCATAATCAACTACAATGAGTGGCCGTGAGCTTCTTCATCCCCTGCTAAAGTAAATGGCCTAAAAGGTATTAAAGAGGGAGGATCGATAGATTCAGTGTTTTGGCATGAAATGTAGGCAAACATGTAGTCTTAACATGTAGCTTCCAATTCGCTAATAGTGGTGGAGCAAGAAAAAGGTAAGGGTATATGGTCAATACACACCAAACTAACTACATAATGGGGATTCATCAAGAAGATTCAAAGAGACTGGGGAAAATATTCTAGCTAGTAAGATAACTTACATGATTAGGATATGTGAAATATGTGGGGGTTGTTTGATAACATCAAATGATTTAAAAAGATGAAAAATATCAAAAAAAAAACAAAAAAAAAACAATGAAAAGAAGAAAGAAATGGAGGCAAGAAATCATTCTCTCAAGGAAATACATTGATTTGGCAAATAAGTAGAAGATGGTTGACATAAAAAAATCACACAAAATATGAGATTTACAAGCTCTAGGAAATATAAATGTCCTTGGAACTAGCATGTGAAATTTAACATTCTATTGACAAAATGATAATTGTATCACGTAAGAGTAAAATGGTCATTTCAAATAGAATGACTCATAAAAGCCATAAGAGGGATTATTGGACAAAAATGGACCTAAATGAAAAAAGTAGAAAAATGTGACACATGGCCCATCCGGATGATGTCATGTGTACATTGTATATCATATCATATTAACAAATGTTATACAATGTTGCAAACGCTTATCAATTTATAAGTAAAGATCAAGATATCAAATGGATGGTCCATATTAAACCTCAAGCCATAAGAGAAGTCTCAAAATAAGCATCATGAAATTCTTGAATCAATGGTACATTTAAGTATAAGCTATTCTGTGGGCTTGGAGCATGTACAATAAGAGAGTAACATGTGGACCCAGTTTTTAGATAATTAAACAAACTATAGGGAGCATGGAATTAGCACGGTAGGCACTACCCTTGAGAATTCCTAGCTAAATAGGACTTTTACATGATGACATCATATCTTATCCACTGAAAACCTAGTTAAAGGGGGTGACTTTAAGAGAGAAAAACTGAGAGTTTAAGTTCTAGTTAACAACTAGATACACTTTGGACAAGATAAGGTCACTTAAAACATTTCATATATACCTAGTTTGAGATGTTTTGAATTATCTTTCCAAAGCCTAGTCACCCTATTAGTTCTCAAGCATTCTAGTCAATTTTCTTCTTCTGCACACCATTGATGGCCAAGGAGGAGCAGCCATATGCTTACGCAAACTACACCAAACGACATATAATCTATACACAAGCTTGCCTTTCTTCACCTATCATCACCATAGCTCTTCTTCCTTTTCCTTCCTTCGTTAGTTCTCCCTATCATCTTCAATTTTTCAGCCAAGAAAACTTGCGACTATGGTTATATTTCAAGCCTCCCAAGATGTCAAGATTAGCCACAAGAAACTACCCATAATACCTTCAAAACCATTACATCTTCTCCTTCTCTTTTCAGCAGTGTTTCCCTACAACACTTTCCCTACAATCACCAACTTTTCTTCCACACTTTTTGAATTAGGAAATCAACACCTTATTCAAGGAAATCAGCCCCACAAAACATCCAAAAGTCAGCCTAAAAGATCTTGTATAGGAACCATCCAAACACCCCAATGAAACTACTCTACATTCATCAAATGATGATGTCGTTGCTTCCTCTTTTCTCATCTTCTTTCCACCCTTTGCCATTAGTTTTTTAGTCATTCGTTAAATGAGAAAATAAGCAAATAACCATCCAAAATCTAATGGAAAGACAACACACATAGACCCTTGGAGGACATCCGTAAGTGTAATATATACAAAGTTTATATGGCATTATTCACTGGTTCAGTACATGAGTCACGTAAGGTATAACCCTTCTAACATTACCTAATTATTTTCGTTCCATTATTATGCATGTTAGAAGTTACGAAACATATTTAGGATTATGCAAGAAACCAATAATTATGCATATGCATTAGTACATATCAAAACTCTACATTCATGCACATGAAAACAAATGCATACATGTGTTTGACATAGGAATAACACTTGCGAAGGTTGTGCATGAATTCAAGCATTTTTGGACATCAAAAACAGTAAGGAAACTTGTTGGAAATCGAGGTTTAACCTTTTAAAAAGACTTAGGTTAGGGCATAGGACATCATTGCACATAAAATAACAACGTTATATGCATAAAATTAGGAATAGGTCATGGTTTAATGTAATATATTCATGTTATTGTCTATGGTTTAATGTAATATATTGATGTTGTCTATGGCTAAAAGCTTAGAAGTTTTAAATCTACTTTGAACAATTAAGAAAAGCCATAAACCGTTACTTTTTCTGGAAATTAGTTGGCTAAGTCCAACATAAAAAAAATAAGGGAACAATGCAATGAAAACAATGAACAATTATTACTATTTTGTGTAGTTGAACCTAAGTGGTTGAATTAGGCAAATTAAGTCATTAACGTAGGTAAATATCAGAAAAAACAATATTATATACTTTAGATTGAAAAACCACAAATTTGAAACAACAATATAAATATCGAGGAAACTAAAATTAACCAATTACTAAGGTGGAGATGAGTATCCTTGCTTTTTTACCTTATTTGAGTCTTAAATATTAAATATGGTTAAGTTTTTATTGAATTATTTGTGCATGCTAATATGTTATGCTTTTATGATCATTTGTATGATTTTTATAAAAATAATGAATATACATGTACGTGTGTGTATATATACTGTCTATGGTTTTAATTCCAAAGCATGGTCCTGTCATTCCATACTTATTTTTCATCAATGAAGTTAAACTCTTCTAAAGTGATAAATTGGAAAATCTCAACTCTAACATCATGCGGGTGGGAAGAACATCTTCTCTCCTAGGTAGGAAAAGAAATCCTAATTAAAGCAGTAGGTCTAACTACCCCTTCACACATCATGTTTTATGTTTAAAATTCCAAAAACCATTTTATTCAAGTTTAGCGCATCCCTCGCCAGATATTGGTGATCTAAGGCAGGTGCTCCTAACGTTCACTGGGCAGAGTAGATGACTCTCTGTAAGAGTAAATGAAAAGCAACGGAGGTTTGGGCTTTAAAATTTTAGAATTATCTAATATGGCATTTTTAGCAAAGCAACATTGACAAATATGTAACTCTCCTAGTTCTTTAATTGTTGGATGTCCGAAGGCCGGCCAAATATTGTAGCTTCTCCAACTTTGGTAATTGTAAGCTTGGCAGGAGGCCATCATTGGTTGGCCTAGCCTGATCGCCGGGAAAAAAGCTATTATCTTGTGGATGGTGGCTTATAAGGAGTGGTCAAAATATTAATATTTGGGAAGATAGATGGATCCTTTCATGCCTATCAGATTTGAAGTAGTATCACCAAAATCAGGGAGAGTGAGATTGGTAGCAGGTCTTATCAACTACGATGGCTGAAGCTGGAAGAAGGAATTGATAGATATTGTTTTTTCTCCTGAAAACTTCTGTGTAATTGAAGGGATACCTCTCTCTCCTCTTATTCAAGAGGACATAAAAATGTGATTCTATACTAAATCAGGAGATCACACAGTTAGGTCTGGGTACAAACTAGTTTAAGAGCTAGAGAAAAATGGAATTTTCCACCAAAGATGCCAAGGAACATTTAGTAAGGGAAATTCCATAATCAATAAAATGTAATCCTCCCTCTGGCATCTTCCTTTGCCAAACAAAATCAAGATATTTATATCAAAAAGGGCCAATGTTGGGACAAAATCATGATTTTTGATCACATTTAACAAAAATTTTAAATAGATGCCACAAGCATATTTTTATAGGACCAATATAATTCTTAATATTTGATATAGTGAGATTAAGATAGTAAAATTATTTGGTTAAAATTATGAATGTATAAATAAAAAATTGAATACAAAAATGTATACTTGATAATGTAACTATGTGTATTTTATTTGAAAAGTTATTTAATTTTAAGTAAAAAATTAAAAAAATTTTAAATATAATTTATAAGTGAAAGAAGAGCTATAATATTAAATTTCTAGTTAACATTTACATTCAAAGAAGCTTAAGGGTCATCACCGTGTGTGGCATGCGGCTTGCTACTCACTACTTGTGACAGGCACGCGTGCAGGGCAAAATGACATTTGGACGTCTTTCGGTGTATTGGACACATGTCACTTTTGTCTCAAAAGAGTCTCTTGTGCTTCTGTTTCATTATGTAATTACTCTAAATACGTTTGGTTTATATCTTTTTTAAGTCTTCTAGTTGATGTCATGATGGTTTGTCTATTTACTAATTGTTGGATTAAATGTTTTCCCAATCTTTGCAAATCTTCAAATCAGATGTTAAGTTTGTTATGGTTGTCTGAGGGGTTGTGGCTTTTATAGAAAGAACGGAATAAATCTCATTTTCAATCTAGTTGTTGTGAGCCTCTCTGTAAGTCAAAGTAAGTAAATATATTAATCATTTATACAATTCTTCAAAGAATAATCATGCACACCCTAGAGACTTAAACAAAGTCCAGGCAAGAGATTTCCCTGTTAGCTCTTATTGAAGGAAGCTGGCAGCTCTCTTGCTTTGCTGGTTGAAGACATTATTGTGATTGTTGGTTTGTTTCTTGGGTTCTATATGATGACAATAATCTACTCAGTTTGGTAGAATACTCAACTGATTTCTTCTCTCTTTCAAAAGAGGTTACAACTCATATAGGGCCTTAAATAAAAAAAAATTATTCTAAAATAATTTTTTTTAATATTTAAAATTTGAACTTGAAACCATTAATTTTTTTTTTTGGGTTATGGAATTAGAATATATAATTATTTATGATAAATTTGCCCTTTTTGTATTAGAAAGACTTTAAATGACTAAAACTTGTTGAGCAAAATTTAGACTTAAGTTGACGTAAACTGCAAAATTAGGAATGGTACCATAAAAAAAATATGCCCCTTGTAGCATTTGATTTAAAAACTAGATTTGTTGACCGTTCGAACCATGACCATATTTTGTCATAAAAAATTAATAGAAAAAAATGAAGAAGAAAAAGAGGGCATAGAAGGAAGAGGGAGGAAGAATTAGAAAATAATGGAAAATTTTGAATAGAAGTACTATGAAAAATTTATAAATATATGTATTAATAAGGTAAAGGCCCCGTATTGATAAGATTTAAAAGATGCACTCTTTATTTTATTTTACAATTTACCTTCAACGACATTTTTTTTAATCTTGCCACACCGGGCTCCCTTTCTTGTTCTTCCTTGTTCAGTAAAATAAATAAATAAATAATCACTCCCATAAATTTAGATTAAAAAAACCTAAACTATGTTTATAAATTGCAACCATAGAAGGACACTGTAAATCAAAATATTTATTATTATTGTGAGGAATCAAGTTTTTAAAATGTGTGATGTTAATTGGCATGTTTGGTGCTCAAAGTTCTATGATATTGTCTTCCTTATAGAAATCGTTCTTGAAATACTAAATTAGTTTTGAAAACAAAAATATTCTTTAATACTATGTGTTTTGGAAAACAAAATATTGGATCTTTATGTCTGTTTTAGAAACTGGTATCCATTGCGTATCATTATGATATTCTGCTTGGTTTCTGAAAAAGAAATGTTTTCAAATGGTTGTTTGAACTATATAAAATGTTTTCAAAATATTTCCTTTGACAATTTTTGAAATCAATATCTTTCAATATTCTGTGCTCAAAATTAACTTTTTTCCCGTAATATTTTTATTGAAAATCTACAAGTGTTATTCAAGGAAAGAATTACAAAATCATGGTGATTTGTTTTTAGAAGTTAACAGGTTATTCATTCCATTCAATAAAAATATCAGCTGGCTCGAATTTAGAAAAAGGAATGATTGCAGTTTGCCAAAAATCTGTCTATATGTCCGTGGAATGTGATAACAGTATCGTGACACAGTGCATCGCACAGTCTGCCCAAAAATCGTCCAGTTATTTGCTATAGAAAGCTTACAGATTGCAGTTTATATATTATGAGGTATTCAAAGCTTTCATCATCACTCGGAACTACAAAGAAAACATCTTTTATACATATAGGAATCATTGTATTGAGTGGTGAAAGCTGTATTTTATTTATTCTATTTGATTGAGTGATCATGAGAACACGAAGAAGTTGTACTCTTTGCAGCTTGTTTTAGCAAGACAATGGTGATTGTCTTTGGTGGTCGAGTATGTGTTTGCAAAGTTTGATAGCGTTCTTCTAGACAAGAGGAGCTCGTTGTAGTTTGTATACATAGAGTGTTGTTGTAAGGTATTGGACCTGTTGTAAGTATTGCAAAGTGTAACATCGATGTTACAGTCATCGTGTTAGTCTAGTTGCAATAATTGTACAATTTGTTTATAGTAACATTCTTTATCTAGGCGAGGCCTCGCAGATGTATTCATTAGCTAAACTGTGTAACCAATCTCTATGTGTCATTTACTTTTTGTATTGTCTATTTATTACATTGTTGCACATCATTAGATAGATTGGTTACTAATTGACTACGTAACTCTAGAACTATCAATTATTATTATTATTTAATAAAAAAGAAAAGATGTGTTATGTGAAAAAAAAAATATTAGGTTGTGGGTAATTGGAAAAATATAAGAAAATATAGATATGGCGTTGAAGTATAACTTTATTTTTTGTAAAAATTTCAAAAATTGCCCCAACTCCATATCTTATTTTTCAAATCCTTCTCATCATCTTCTTTCCTTTTTAATTAAAAAAAGGTTACAAATCATAACAATGTGGTTTTATTGCAATTGCAAATCCAAAAATTTTAGATTTGTGACTTGCAATTCCTTTTTTGTTAAAGAAAAAAGAAAAAAGAGAAGTCGTATACGAGAAATTAGAGTATATAATTGAATGTTTAAATACAAAGAGACCGATCAATTAAATAAAAAATTACAATTTATGTAATTGCACAGTAAAATTCAAGTTTTTGACTCTAAAAACAGAAAGAATTCTTTGTTGGTTGTTGTTGTTTTTTTTTTTTTTTTTTTTGAAATTACATATGAAATGATGACAATTTGAATGTTTTTCCCCATCTTTAAATTGAAGTCGTAATTTAAAGACTCTAAGGATAAGTATACAAGTTTTAAATTATCTACTCACACTGCAAATAATATTGTTTAAAAATTCTAAAAAAAATCTTGTTGAAAAATATTCGAATAATAATTAAAAACATGTGCCTATTAAATTAAAAGATGTGCATCTATAATTGAATGAAAAGATATTGTTGGATAGAAAGACTCATTTACTCAAACAGGCGAATTTATTTACATAGAATGGTGTCTATTATAAATATGTGTATTTCAAAAAATAGACAATTATTTATATTAGGTTAGGACACGGTAATATGACTTGAAACTAATATAAAGTTAAAAGATTTAGGTTTGTAATTATAACATGACAATAAAAATACAACATGACATTATTAGAAACAATAACACGAAAATAATGTATTTAACATGATTATATTTTGTGTTAAAATTTTTGTTTGATATGGATCTTTTTAGTATTTTATATTATATCATCTATTATAACTATGCATTTATAATATTTCATTTAATTTTTACTATATAATTGTATAATTACATTTTTTACATTTTTATTTATATTCAATGTAGAATGTTAAATTATAATTTCTGTTTGTTAAATTTGTGCTAATGAGAATGACTAAACTTTCAAGATTCTTTAAATGAATTAAACAAGTTAGCTTAGTCAATCGTTTATTAAACTTTATTTGTGCAAGTTAGGTTTAAGTTTGCAATTACAACACAATAAGATCGAGAAGATATGATATGTCGTAATACAATACCACAAATTTAGATCTTACAAATAATATTCATTAACGACAAGGCGCAACTAATTGAGGGAACATGTTTATTAGCCAATAGATATAAAGAAAATTATAAATAAAGGCTTGACCATCTTAACTATGTATAATGTTAATTTTAAATTTATGTTTGTTAAATAGATTATAATGAACGACTTTAAACTTTGAAATTATTTGAACAAGTTAACCTGATGAACTTATTTATTATATTTTATTTATATTGACTAAGTTAAAGTTTGTAATTGTAATATAACAACACAAGTATAACACAATAGGTTAAAATACAATAATATGAATTATTTCAATAAAAAATCAGTGTTTATTAATTAAAAGGAGTAACCGATCAAATTGAAAGTGAATAGAGGGATTTCAACTGTCTCAAATAATCACAATCAAAGTAAAAAAAAATAAAAAAAATTATTTGCTCTATTTTCTTATTTTATTGACATATTCTTGTTTAACTTCTGTTAGAGTGTTTTTGATCAAGTTGGACAAACACAACTTATAATTGACATCCTTGAGTAATGCTTCATTGTATCATAGAAACTCATGAATATTGCTTTGAAAGCTAAAAATTCTGTCTTTTTAGTCAGTTTGTAAGTATGTGCCTTGTAAAAGGAAGAAGAAGAACAATACTGAACAGAACAAATAAGAGAAGAGAAGAGAAGAGAAGAGAAGAGAAGGAAGAATGACGATGACTATCAAATTATTTTTCCTTCTGTTTATTATTTTCTGTTTATGTATTAATGCAAGACACTTGACATATATAGCCTAATCACATGGGCTTCCTATACAATTGGCGTTTCTCAATTGGAGAGAGCAATTTATACATTGTGATACAATTCAGAAAAAAAATTGCTAGCGATCTTTGTCTTTGATAAGTCGAGTAGTGGAAAATTGTTTGTGGTCCAAAACACATTGAATAGTGGGAAGCTGCTTGTAGTCTAGCTCTTGATGCCAATACCCCTCAAGTCCATTTGCAAGGACCACGTTGAGAATTTGATTTCTCCATAGTAGATAATTGTTTCTGCCATGTTTAATGATGAAGGGTTGGCTTAGAGAAGGCAATTTGAAGGGGTAGATTGTAAGTAACAGAAGTTGTTGATTGAGGAGTTTGTAGGGATTGAGAAAGGGGAGCCATTTTGGATTGATGGGAGATCTTCCTATAGCTCGGATACCATTAAAAAAATTGATACATTAAGAAAATTGATACCATTAATAAAAAGAACAGCCGTGAACAGAACAATTAAGAAAAGAGAAGAGGGGAAAAGAAAAGAAAGAATGACCGTGATTGTTAAAGAGTTTTCCCTCTATTTGTAATTTTCTATTCCTGTATTAATACAAGAGAATTAATACATATAGCCTAATAATGTGGGCTTTCTGTATAGTCAACATTTTTCAGTTGAAGGGAGCAATTTGTACGTTGTGGTACAATTAAGGAAAAAATGTTCGTGGTCTTTGTCTTTGATAGGTTGAGTAGTGAGACACTATTTATGGTCTAAAACACATTAGGTAGTGGGAGGCTATTTGTGGTCAACTCTTGATCATGCATACCGTCAGTGATGATTTTGTTGTATGCTTCAACACCTGGGAGCTTATGGATCAATTTCCTTCTATTGTGTTACGACCCACTCAGGACTTATTGGCATTGCCATCACGGTTGGGCCCACCGGGCATTGTCCGGCTGCTTCACGCGGTGACTCAATCGGTACTGTTCCCTCCCCAAAGGATTTTCTCACCTCCGTGGGATTCGAACCCTGATTCTGGGGGTCAAATACAAAGTTTTACGAACTCCCACTACCATTGAGCCAAGTGGTTCAATGGTAGTGGGAGTTCGTAAAACTTTGTATTTGACCCCCAGAATCAGGGTTCGAATCCCACGGAGGCGAGAAAATCC
>JAJIYU010002955.1:0-28468 GCA_030144865.1 Tinospora cordifolia | reverse complement strand
GGGGATTGCCAAGAAGAAGGCTAGAGAGATTCAAGAGGGACTAGTATGCTCTTGAATTGGGATGAGATGAATTGTGAGCATGGGGGTCCTTTATATAGAGTTCAAACTAGTATAAAATGGTAAGTTTTTTGGTGGAAAACTTGCAAAAATTCAAATTTTCGTGGTTCCCAAGCATAGGAGATTAGAAGGAAATTTTTTTGGAAATTTTTGGGATTTTAGAGACCATTTTTTTGGAAATTTTGAAGCATTTTTACTGATTTAATTTAGATTTTCAGTTATTATTTTCAGAGCATCGGATATCAACCGTTGGATCATCCTTGAGATTTCATTCACGATCAAGATCGGGCGGGTGGAACGTCACCCGTTGGATTAACCTCGATCGCATCAACAGATCGCGAATTCGTTTTTGCGGATGGATCTTCGGCCGTTGGATCAGGCGGGTTCGATCTCAGGCGTTGGATCTTTCTCGAGCGCATCAACCAGATCGCGATCGTGATCAACGAAATTAGTGTAGATGGTCGGATCGTCCTCGAGTTTCGTATGCAGATCGTCATTCGCGATCAACGAAACGCATCTGGACCGTTCGATCTTCCTCGATCACGGTGTGTTCACGATTTCCAACTCCGACTTTGATCTGGGCCGTTGGATCTGGATGATCGAGTTTGGGCCGTTGGATTTGCGTGATTCGGTGCTCCCGGAGATTGTTTAGGGCTTTGATTGTGACCCTGAGATCTCAGATCGTGCAGATGATGGATTTCTAGCCATTGGATCGTGTTTCTAATTACAAAATCACTTTTTAAGGTTTCTTTTATCCGAAAATTGCTAATTATCAACCCAATTTCACTTTCTAATTTGTGTAAACATTGATTTTTTACTCAAATCTTGCTATTTTAAGGATTTACTAAGGTTTTCCCCTTTCTAATTATTTATATTGCATTTATTTGATTTTTTTTTTCATTTCTTTAATATTTTTAATGCTAATATTTGGATAATCTACATTTTCCTTTTCCATGTATTTTTATTTATTTCTTATTTCATTTTCAGACAATAATTTATGTAATTATAAATTAATATTTACATAATGTTTAATTCATTTTTAATAAACACATGCACACTACATTTTTATTTAATTATATAAATTTTTCTATGTACATATTCCCATAATGTGTAGTATTAACATTTATTATGCTAACACACACCTTATTCATTCACATATTAGCCAATATGTGTAAATACTTTATTTCTATTTATTTCTTAAGCAATTCCTTAAATTTCATAATTAATTCTACTAAACCTTAATTTTCATTTAATTATCAAATTAAGGTCCTATTTGTTTAATTTTTACTATATTTCTAATATATTTTATTTTTCATGTGCCAACCCACAATTTGCACCCAAAATTTCTTAAAATCTTTGAAAGTAATTCACTTAACTTATTTTATTTATTTTAAATTATTTGACAAAATTATGGGGTATTACAATCAGTGAGCATTTTTAATAAGTGTTTAAATAAGGGAATTGAGATGCAAGTTGTGTACTTGTAAATGTAACATAAGACCCAACCCGCCTTGTGGTTGAGCCTTAACCTGTTTTTAGGGGGTTGGGGTGTTACACTACAATTACCTAAAAAAGACTGTGTAATTGTGACCTTAGATTTAGAGACAAGATGATTTGAGACAATCTTTGCATACTTCCATTTATCGATATGATGTAATATTGGCGATGGACTTGTTAACCCAGTATCGAGCATTGATCGAGCATCCAAAAAGGAGGGCAACAATAACATTGTCGTCAAGAGATACTTTCAAAATCTATAGGGATATGCAAAGGTTACCTAGAAGCCTGATGATAGCAATGCTGAACTACATAAGACGGGAAGAAGATTTCAAGAAATTATTAAGGGAAGATACTAAAAAAATAGAAGGAAATTTAGAACCTAGTGGCGGTTCAAGATTATGAAGTTGTATTTCCAGATGAACTACCAGGACTACCACTAAATAGAAAAGTGGAGTTCAAAATTAAGGTTCCCCTTGGAACTGATCCATGGCCATCCCTCACCATAGAATGGTACCAGTAGAGTTGATAGAGTTGAAGATTCGACTAGACGAGCTCTGAGAAAAAAGATTCATTAGACCAAGAGAATCACCATGGAGAGCTTTGCTATTGTTTGCAAAGAAGAAAGATGGATCCATGAGGCTGTGTGTCAACTATCAAAAGCTAAATCAAGCAACAGTGTAGAATAAGTATCCCTTGCTAAGGATAGATGACCTATTTGATCAATTGAGGGGAGCCACTCATTTCTCCAAGATTTATCTTAGGTTGGAATATCATCAGTTAAGAATTTCGAGAGTCATACATATACAAGACAACCTTTAAAACTTGGTATGGGCATTTCAAGTTCACACTGATGCCATTTGGTTTAATTGATACACCATCGACATCCGTGAATATGATGAACAGAGTATTCAGACGATACCTTGATCATCTCATCGTGATACTCATAGATGATATATTGATATACTCCAAGTTGGAAGTAGAGCACGTTGCATATTTGAAGATTGTACTAGAGACACTTAAAAGAAATCAATTATATGCCAAATTCACTCAATGCGAGTTCTGGATGAAGATGGTCAAATTCCTTGGCCATGTATTTTTAGCAAAACGCATTATGGTAGATCATGAAAAGGTGGAGGTTGTCATGGACAAGAAACAACCCAAGATAGTTACAGAGATTTGAAGTTTATTGGTCTTAGCAAGATATTACCATAGATTCATCTAAGATTTCTCAAAGCTAGCTAAACCTATAAGTTAACCAAAAGGGAGAAGATACCGTGTGGGTAATTATGGATCGTCTCATGAATGTGGCTCATTTCCTACCCATACGAGCCACAGATCTAATTGGAAAGCTTGGAGAGCTTTATGTCAAATAAATAATAAGACTTCATGGTGTGCCCAAGAGAGTTGTGTTAGATAAGGACTTTTGATTCACATCACAATTTTGGCAGAACCTACAGAAAGAGTTGGGCACTAGACTCACTATGAGCACAACTTCCCATCCATAGATAAATCGACATTTTGAGAGAATCATTTAAACACTAGAAGATATGTTGAGATTTGGCGTCCTTGATTTCAAGGGCAACTGGAGCTAGTATCTACATTTGGTGGAATTTGCCTATAATAATAGTTATTAGGTGAGCAAAAAGATGGCTCCTTATGAAACTCTTTATGGTAGACCCTGCAAATCACGAACTTGTTGGGCCAAATTTGAAGATCATGTGCTTATAGGGCCAGATCTAGTGGAGAAATGAATAATCAGGTCAAACAGATCAAGAAGAGATTGACCATAACACAAAGTAGGCAAAAGAGTTATGTAGATAAGAGGAAAAGACCTTTGGAATTTCAAACAAGAGATAAACTATTCCTAAGGGTAGCCCTCAAAAAGGGATTAAATAAATTGGGCATAAAGGAAAGCTATCACCTAAGATTCATTGATCCATTCCAAATACTTCAAAGGATTGGTGAATGCGCCTATGAGCTAGAACTACCAAACAGAATGTCTGAGAAGATATGAACTAGACTCCTCCCACATAATCTTGGTGGAGGAGATTGACATTTAAGATGATGCCAATACGAAGAAGTAGCGATCAGAATCCTAGATCACAAAGTACAAAGCTTGAGAACGAAAGGCATTCCATTAGTTAAAGTTCTCTAGAAGCATCATGAAGTGGAAGAGGCAACTTGGAAGTCAGAAAGCGAGATGAAAAGTAAATATTCAGACCTCTTTACTAGAAATGGATGATCAAATGACATTGAAGTAAGTAAATACTAATTTCGAGGATGAAATTTATTTTAAGCAGAGAAGATTGTAATAACCTATGACTTTGTATTAATATTTTAAATGATAATTAGATTGAATAAACATGAAATAAAATAATTAATTAAATAAACCATGAAAATAATGATGTAAAAGATGTACGATTAAATGTATAAGGGGATATGACATTGGTGTTTACATGTAAACTTAATATCTAGTATGTAAGAATGCTCAAACATGGATTTTGTTTTGATTGCTTCAATACTGTTCCTCAATAACATGGTAATACGTAAAATATGCGCGGAATGAATATGTAAAGTTTTCAAACAAGTGAGCTTAGTCAAAACTGTCACACACTAAAATCCTGTGCCCAAGAAAGGATCAGAAGAGAAAGAAGTGTGATTAGGAAAGAATTGTACAAAGGAACCACCAAAAAGGGTTCCTAAACCAATCCAAACTAATTCTAACTTATAAACCCAAAATAGGCACCTTCTCATGCAACCACGAGATTCATTTCTTCTTCCTTCCTCTCCTAGCTGAAATCTTGTCCTTCTTTTGTTCCCTAGCCGTCCCGCACAACAACCATAGTAACAAGAGGTAAGCAACACAAAAGACTACATAATAGTGGGGATTTCATGCCATAGGAAGTGCTTCAAGAATCCTACAAGGTAACACCAACCCCTAGATGATTGATCACGTTATATTCTTCTTCTTTTTTAGATTAGATTCTCTTGTAACAACTTCTAAGATTTTTGTTTACTCCCAACATCAAAGCAGAACCGAAGAAGGATTCAAGAAGATTCTTTTGAAGCATATGAGAGAGTCAACTGATCAAAGAAAAGTACAAAGATTCTATCTAGTCTCAATACAAGATTCACAACCGATAGTTTAAGGTGTTAGGATGCCATGAACATAGGAAATAACATATGGGAGAAACATGCATGAAAGGCTATTTTCGTGCTAATTACTATAGCATTGATCTTCGTTACTGTAACACCCACCGGGAATCCTACCGGGACTCTTACCCACGTCGTAGGGCCCACGTCATGGCGTGTCACTCACAAGGTACTATCCCCTGCCCCCTGGTGTTTTTCTTTCGCCTCCGCGGAGATTCGAACCTAAGATCTAGGGCTCAAGTACTTATTTCTTTTATCATCCGCTACCATTGAGCCACTGTCTCAATGGTAGCGGATAATGAAAGAAATAAGTACTTGAGCCCTAGGTCTTAGGTTCGAATCTCCATGGAGGCGAAAGAAAAACCCCAGGGGGCAGGGGACAGTACATTGTGAGTGACATGCCATGACGTGGGCCCTACGACGTGGGTAAGAGTCCTGGTAGGATTCCCGGTGGGTGTTACAATAAAAAGACGTCTTTTACAATAAAAATGCGTCTTTCTTTCATCATCCGCTACCATTGAGACAATGGCTCAATGGTAGCGGATGATGAAAGAAATAAGTACTTGAGCCCTAGGTCTTAGGTTCGAATCTTCGCAGAGGCGAAAGAAAAACCCCAAGGGGCAGGGGACAGTACCTTGTGAGTGACACGCCATGACGTGGGCCCTACGACGTGGGTAAGAGTCCCGATAGGATTCCCGGTGGGTGTTACAGTTACCATGGTACTGGACTCATTTCCTCCTTTACTTTTTGAACTTTCATTGTAGTTACGACGATAAATTATTGTGGTGTTGTAATGTCCCTTCTTCATTGCATCCTAGTTACCGTGGTACCCTATTGCAGTACTACAACTTTTCTTCTTTATTTTTGTATTCATATTTTGGTTACCGCGGTACTGAAACAATCCTTTTTTGTTGCACTCTAGTTATCGCAGTAATGAGTTTTGCTACAAAGACCATGTGTCTCTTTTCTCTTCTCGTTTCTTGTATACTCATTCTAGTTACTGTGGTACTCCTTCCTTCTACCATAGTACATAGAAGCAGATCTACAATTGGATTCATCTATTATGTTGTTCTTGCATACTATATGCCATATTGGATTGAGAGTCATTAAACTATGGTTTAAAAGTATTAGAAATACTTAAATTACTAAGAATGACATATTGAATTTTAAATCTTTAAGGTTGGGGATTCAAGAAGGCTTGAAAAACAATGACAGACTAGAAGAAACAAAGCATGAAGGTGGAAGTGATTTCTAAATCTTAAGTTATTATCTTGATTTAAATAAAGTATGCATGTGTGCTTGTTAATATGCTTCGAATGGAGTATGCATGTTTAGTGATGGCTAGATTTATATGATTAATGAATGTTGTTGCATAATTTCAATGACGTGTGATATCATGTCTAATGTTAAGTTAACAAGCCTATGATAGAGATGGAATGATAATTACCATGTAATGCTTACATGTAATTTTTTTGAATCATATTTCTGATTTAATATGCTATTGATTTGCCATTAAAGAAAGATTGATAAAGACCATGACCACATACCGATGTGATGATGTGCTAAGGGATGTCATTGTGAGTGTTCCAAACCGAACCCAACTTGCTAGTTATTTATTTGATTGATTTATTTTGGATTGACTCCACTTCATAGATGAGATGGGTTTGAGCATCTGGATTGATCTCTCTCCAAATATGGAACACTAAGGTCGAGTCCTTTCGGTTTTAATATCAGCTGATAAACAATTAACTGTTTGAATCACCTAATCTATAAAAGTGTTTCACATGTATGTTTTATTTGATTGAAATAATGATTTAAATATTTGAAATGATCCACTGGGCTCTTTGAGCTTACCACTTCTTTTATAACATTTTGAGAAGCTAGTGATTACAGGTTGCATGACTAATGAGAGCTTTCTTCATCATTTTCACTCAAAGTTTACTTTTCTAGTACTTTAGTCTTTTTTTTTGTTGGGTATGTTGGCCCTAGTTATTCTCTTATCAGTTTTAAAGTTGTTTATTTGATTTAATTTAAAGGTCATTGTACACCTTGGATTTTAACATTGAAATATATTTTAATATTATCTTGTTTATTTCATTAAAAAAATTTCAAAGTGTTTTATGAGAATTTAGAGTCTATGTGAGTTGTTGTGATCAGGAGCTCTCAAGGAGTTGGGACACAGATAAAGAAAGAAAAAGAGATAGTAACGTCTTGTCTCTCAGGTGGCCTTGATGATTATGTTTCAGACGTGACATTAACATGCCTATTGTTATTATTGATTTGAGGGCATTTCGGTAATTGTGCCCTCTAGAATCAGCCACTGTGAGGAGAGGTGTTTTGAAACTACCATTTGTAATGCTTGTGTGACAGATCATTGTTGATGTGGGACTAAAATGAAGCCAAAAGAAGGCTAAGACCATACCCACACTTTGACTAAGTGGTTAGAAATGGTGAACAAACCTATGATGTTGCATATGGTTAAACACTAAGTCAAATTTCTAACTACAAAACATGAGTAATGACCCTACTTTACGGTGCTATAATTCATGAGTGGGAAAGTCATGGTGTACAAGGCTTAGGGACTTTAAAACTAGGATGTTAGGTGAGTAAACTGAACTAAGAATGAAGAGGTTTGGTATTGATTTGGTCAATGAAATCGTGGGTTGAATATGTCAAGTTAGATTATGATTGAATAATTGAACATGTTCAAGTGAGTTATAAACCCAAGCTAAAACATTAAATGGAGTGCTCTAAAAATTTTGAGATCACCTTGGGGAGCTCCAGTGTTGTTTGTCAAAAAGAAAGACAGATCTATGCGACTTTGTGTCGATTATCGAAAACTAAATCAAGTAACGATAAAGAACAAATACCCTTTACCAAGGATAGATGACCTATTTGATCAATTAAGAGGAGCCACTCATTTCTCAAAAAATGACCTTAGGTCAGGCTATCATCAGTTGAGGATCCGTGAAACAAATATTCCCAAGACTGCCTTCAGAACTCGATATGGTCACTTCGAGTTTACAATAATGCCTTTTGGTCTAACCAATGCCCCGACAGCATTCATGGACTTAATAAATCGAGTATTTAGGCAATACCTTGACCAGTTTGTCGTGGTATTTGTTGACGACATGCTAATATACTCCACGTCCAAAGAGGAACACTTAGAACACTTGAAGATCGTGTTAGAAACACTCAGAGAACACCGACTGTATGAAAAATATAGCAAGTGTGAATTCTGGATGAAGACAGTCAAATTTCTTGGCCACGCAGTATCAGCAGAGGGCATTTCTATGGATCCTGAAAAAGTGGAAGCTGTCATGAATTGGAAACAACCAAAGAAAGTTACAGAAATCAAGAGTTTCTTAGGCTTGGCTGGATACTACAGAAGGTTCATACAAGATTTCTCTAAACTAGCAGAACCTATGACCAAGCTAACTAGGAAGGGCGTTAAGTTCAATTGGGATGAGAAGTGTGAACAATCATTCTAAGAATTGAAGAAGAGATTAACTACAGCCCCCGTCCTAGTTACTCTAACCCATGGGGTTACTTTTACCCTTTATACTGATGTATCATTGAATGGATTGGGAGCAGTATTGATGCAAGGAAGACAAGTAGTCGCTTATGCCTCGCGACAACTGAAGGTCCATGAGAAGAACTATCCCACTCACGACCTAGAGTTAGCAGCCATTGTATTCGCCCTGAAGATTTGGAGACACTACCTTTATGGTGAGAAATTTTATCTGTTTTCAGATCACAAAAGCTTAAAATACATATACACCCAAAAGGAGTTGAACCTCAGGCAACGGAGATGGATGGAGTTCTTGAAAGACTATGACTTTCAACTACACTACCATCCAGGGAAGGCCAATGTAGTGGTTGATGCCTTGAGTAGAAAGTTCAACAAACAAGAAGAAGATAAATGCCAGATGTACCAACTGATCGAAGACTTCAGGCTAGGTGTAACTCTAAATGAAACACAAGCCTTCCTCTACACCATGTCTTGTCAACCGAATCTTCTGCATCAAATCAGGGAAGAACAAAGACAAGACAAAGGGCTTACTAGTCTGATTGAGGGAGTTACACAGGGTAAGCATTCTGACTTTAGGTTAGATGCTAAGAATATCTTAAGGTTAGAGAAAAGGATCTGTGTACCTCAGAATGGGCAAAGTAAATAGACAATACTAGATGAGGCTCATCAGGCCAAGTATATGATGCATCCCGGTGGAGATAAAATGTACCAAAACCTCAAAAAGACCTACTGGTGGAGGGGCATGAAAAAGGACATAACCCAATATGTCGCTAGATGTTTAACATGTCAGCAAGTGAAGGCAGAGCACAAGAAACCTTCAAGGATGTTACAACTACTTCCGATACCAGAATGGAAATGGGACAACATCGCGATGGACTTTGTTAGCGGTCTGCCAAAGAACCAGAAGGGGGAAGACACCGTATGGGTGATTGTGGATCGTTTAACGAAGGTAGCTCACTTCCTACCCATTCGATCTACAGATTCTGTTGGGAAACTTAGAGAATTATATGTCAAGGAAATTGTAAGACTCCATGGTGTTCCCACAACCATCGTGTCACATAGAGATTCTAGGTTCACTTCTTAGTTCTGGTAGAGTTTACAGAAAGAGCTGGGAAGCAGACTCACCATGAGCACTGCATTCCATCCTCAGACCGATGGGCAATCTGAAAGGGTCATCCAAATATTAGAAGATATGTTGAGATCTTGTGTTCTGGATTTCAAAGGGAATTGGAGCAAGTACCTACACCTAGCAGCGTTTGCTTATAACAATAGTTATCAAGCAAGTATCAAGATGGCTCCATATGAGGCTCTTTATGGGAGGCCCTGCAGATCACCAACTTATTGGGCTGAAATTGAAGATCACGTTCTTATGGGTCTAGATTTGGTAGAAGAAATGAGCAACCAAGTAAAACTGATATGAAAGAGATTGGCTATAGCTCAAAGTCGTCAAAAGAGCTATGCTGATAACAGAAGGAGACCCATAGAGTTCCAGGTAGGAGATTAAGTGTTTCTAAGAATCAGTCCTCAAAAGGGAATTAAGAGGTTCGGATTCAAGGGGAAGTTATCACCAAGATTTATTGGACCCTTTCAAATACTTAAGAGAATCGGGGAATGTGCTTATAAGTTGGAGCTACCAAATCGAATGTCCTCAGTGCATAATGTATTCCATGTATCGATGCTGCAAAAGTATGAACTAGACCCATCACATATCATACACTGGGAGGAAGTTGCACTACGAGACAATGCAACTTACGAGGAACCAACAATTAGTATATTAGACCGTAAAGTACAACGTCTTAGAACCAAGGAGATTCCACTTGTTAAAGTTATGTGGAAACATCATGATCTGGAAGAAGCAACCTGGGAGCTAGAAAGCGAGATGAAGAATAAATATCCAAGTCTCTTCACTCAAAATACCTAACCAAACAACATCGACGTGGATAGGTACAAATTTCGAGGACGAAATTTCTTGTAAGGAGGGTAGGTTGTAATACCTGAAATTTTAGTGACGTAATAATTGTAAAACCGAAAATTTTAGTAACGTAATAATCGAAATTTGAGTTTAAAACACATATATGTATATATTTAAATATAAACGCATATATATATTTGTTATTAGTATGCAATTAATTAGCTAATATGGAAGTATAAAGGAACATACGATGATTAATATTAGATATAAAGAATTGTTGGGTAAATATATGCTTCTCTATTTGAATAGAAAATAGTATTTTTAGTATGATATTAATATAGAAAAGTATGTGTACAAAGTATTAATTAGATGCACTCATGAAAATAATATTTCATTTAGTATGATGGTAACATACATATAGAAGTAATGTGTAAAGAAAAAACATTCATGAAACATCTCATGTGTTGAGATGTTAAAGTGGGCATGTGTGGGAAGGAATAATCACACATTGGAAAGTTAGAGACACTATTTGGATGAAGGCCCTATATAAACCCCCCTACTCCACCCATTTCATTTATCCCAAAGACAAGAGTTGAGAATTTCTCTTGCTTTCTCTCTTTGCCTCCTTCTTGGCAACCTTAGTTTTAAGTTCTTCTTTGCTTAAGTTGTTCTAAATGATTCGCGAAGTAGTAGCCACGAAGTGCTACAAATAATTTAGGAAGCGATCTCGAGGTGAGTTTCTTTCCTTTATTTTAATTTATTATTTTGATTTAGATTATGCTTGCTTGTTTGGTTAGTTTGATTCTTTTATGCTTTTATTTTTATTCTTTGCATTTATTTCTTTCAATCATCATGTTGCATGACCAAGAGAGTATGCTCTGTAGTTGCGTCTTGTACGATTTTCTACATCAGAAATCGAAAGTCGTTTTCCTGTTTGAGAGAGTATGCTCTGTAGTTGCGTCTCGTACGATCTTCTACATCAGAAATCAAACATCTGTGTTTTTGTTGATTTATCATGTCATACTATGGTATGTTCAATTTCTGTTGAAATACTTATCTACCATGTTCTTGCACACAAAAGTTAGATTAAATGAGATATCAACCACGTACCGGTATGGGGACTTTCTGTGTTCTATGTAGAATTGGAACTGGCTGTCAATACTGACACCAGCATGGAATGAGTTTCAAAAATGATCCCACTGGAAATGGGTTTGAGTTTCAGAATTGATCTCTCTCCCTAGATTTGGAGCACAAAGGGTATTCTCGTTTGGTCTAAATTACGACTGAATTAATATGTTGGGTGAATCGAATTAATCTCTGGAAGTGTTTGATTTGCTTGCATTGTCTGGTTGGAATAATGGATTAAATAGATGGAACGATTCACTGGGCTGTGTAGCTCACCCCCTTATTTTTCACAACAGGAAATTGATTAGCTTGCGCGGAGATTGTTCCTTAGAAAGTTTTATTTATTTTAATGTAGGGCAAATAGGCCCAAGTGAACTCATGTATTTTCAGCTTTAAATTTATTTTTCGCTGTAATGGAATACTATACTTGGAATTGTTAAATGAACACATAAAAGATCTTTTTTACTATGATGTTATTTTTGTACATAGACTAATGTACACAGAAACCCTAATACATTTGGGTCTAAGAAGAAGAAAATGTAGCACGGGCCCATCTCCCGGGTATTCCAAGATTTTTGATCAAATAGAATTGAACCGTTAGATGACGTGGAAGATGGGACTTGGGAGGCGGGGTGTTACACCATCTATATATGGACCTTAAAGAATTTTATGCTCAATATACTCATAGTGATCCACTACATATTACTGATGTAATCACATCGATTGAGTATTATTCCCTCCACTCAGCTGAGCAGTTCCCATAGCCCACTAATGTATCAGATTCTGCCACAAGTGAACAAGACAATAATGATGACTAAACACTACAGCTATTTGATTATACTTTTGGTCAACAAAGCATGTCCATTATTGTCCTTCGCTACATTATTGAGCCATTGCCATGTGCTTACTTCTTCTTTCCAACTCACTTTGGTGTATTATTGTACTTTTGTAGTCTTTTTATGTATATTATTGTGCTCGTGTAGTCTTTTCATGTATTATTGAGTCACATGTAATCTCTATCCATGGTCTCCTCCTTGCTTATAAAGGAGAGTCCTCATCTTAGTTCTCATCATCGAGTGAGAAAGTTCTAGTTTGCAAGTGTGTTTCATAATATTGTTTATCAATATGAAGTCAAGTTTTCTACATTATCTTCCTCTCTGGGCTATCATCATGACGTGCTATGAAGTAGGTGTAGGTCCCAGTGGCAATGGCGGTGGGTTGTTACAATAAAAAAGCGCATTTTTGTTGTAACAACCCACCGCCACTGCCACCGAGACCCACACCCACGTCATGGCTCATCATGGCATTGTTACTCACAAGGTACTGTCCCCTGCCCCCTGGGGTTTTACTTCGCCTCCGTAGGATTCGAACCTTGATTCTGGGGGTCAAATACAAAGTTTTGCGAGCTCCCACTACCATTGATCTACTCACTTGTAACACCCCATCCCCCACATTCATTGAGCATTGGACATAATCATCATTCTTTGACAATGGACTTAACCATTGGGCGGGTTAGGCCGGTGTTTCTTTACAAGTGACACACACTTAACTTTATATTTTTCAATACCTCATCCCTTAAAGTAAATTCAAGAATACAATTTTCATTCAATAAAATCAAGGCATTTAAAGATAAAGAAAAATTCAACTTCTTTATTCATAAAAAGAAAGTACATAACTTTATAATGTAAACGACTACATTGTTGATCAAAAGAAATTCATAACCTCAAAAAAAAAATTCAGCAGAAGACTTATTCAAAATTGGGCAACATGCCCTTACATTAAAAGAAAACTTTAAAAAAATAGAAACTTGCTAAAATCTAAATCCCATGGTCTTCATAATTTAATTTCTTAAAAAAAAAGAGGAAGGGGTGAGCAAAAAGCTCAGTAGATCTTTTTCAAACAACCAATTTTCAAATTCAAACCAATAACACACTCATAATTCAATCACTTGCATGCATTAGGCGTTTCAAGCATCATATTGTTTTAAGTTGTAATTTAGACCAAAAGAATTTCTGAACCCTTGATGTTCTTAACTAAGTGCATCCTTAGAGTGAAATAGGGCATTACATAGCCAATTTCATTGGACTTTTGGACTTTAGGGAGCTTACCCACCAACCAAGCACTTAGGTCTTAAAACCTCATAGTTATCCATGAGAAATGAACATCCATAGCAACCCACATGTTTGCTATGATGGTACGTGGTGATTTTCACCATCTTCTTTTGTTAAATCTTGAATCATCAAATAAACTTCAAAATATGAAACTAAGATCAATAAAATTCCAAATATAAGCATTATGAAAATCAAATCATGAAACAACCATAATCGTATATCATTCTTTGAAATAAAGCCTAAGCATGATACTAAACATGACATGATCACTATGAATGCATAAATTCGAACAAGGATTGAATATGAAACTGAAATATGTTTTAGAATACTAGTACTGAAATTATTTTGATTTCAAAAGCCAAACAAACAATAAACGTGCTAGCAATTCGAATAAGAAAAAGGGGTGTTAGAAAAATCACTTCCACCTTAAATAAATCTCTTCTGCACACTTCTGAAATCCAACAAAGTTTCATTACTTCAAAGCTTCTAAACACTCAAGAACTCTCAAGAACACTCAAGAACAGTTCAAGATTACTCAAGAACTGAGGGGATTGCTAAGAAGAAGGCCAAAGAAAGTCAAGAGGGACTAGTATACTCTTGATTTGGGATGAAAAGAATGAGAGCATTAAGGTCCTTTATGTAGAGTTTAGGGGAGTAAAATTTAGTAACTTTGGGTGGCAAGTCCAAAGGCAACTTTCTAATTTTCTCTTGCATATAAATTAACAAGATCAAGTATTTAGAGTTTATTATTATTATTATTATTATTATTATTATTATTATTATTATTATTATTATTATTATTTTGGCTTGATCAAGATCAAGACAAATTTTTTCTTGATTTTTATTTTGGTTTTCTTTTCGAGCGGTGTGCCACCAAATTTTTATTTTATTTTATTTTTATTTATTTTTGTATAGTGTGCCACATTTTTTTATTTTTTTATTTTTTTAAAGCAATCTATATATATATATATATATTTCGGGCGATGTGCCATATTTTGTTTTGTTTTGTTTTATTTTTTTTTGCTCACTATATTTTACTAATATAAACCATATCTATACACATATTTAACTGCTAATTTTTGCAATCCATATATTGTTAAATTTTTTTTTCAACCTATATCTATAATATAAACTTGCTAACACTTCTATATTTTTATTTTGAGATTTTTTTTATTTTCAGTATCTGAATTTTTTATTATTTATATTATCCAAATTTTCTGAAAAATTTTCAATCTCCAATTTATATTTCTATTATATTTCAATTGTACAATTAAATTGTAAATTCTATATATTTTGTTTCCATTTTTTTTTGTAATGTGTTAAATTCAAATCAACTAGCTAATTAGATAATTTATTTAAATAACTGATTAATAATATTTCTCACTTTTACTTTTGTAACCCATAAATTTATAACTTGCTAATCAGGTTTTATTAATTAATTTGACTAATAAATTTTTCATTTCTATTTTCTTTAATACATACATATATATATATATATATATATATAATCTTTTTTTCAATTAAGCTACAAAATAAATTACACATAAGTTTTCACATAATATATTTTAATATATGAATTACACTAACTGATTGTTTGATGTATTAAATAAACTTACTAATTTTATAGCATTCAATAATATCGTTTAATTTATTAAATAAATTTACTGATTATTTAATGTACTAAATAATCTTACTAATCTTTCTCTAATAAATTTAATAAACCTTATATAATAAACTTTGGAATAAGATTTCTTATTTTCATCTTATATTTTTACACTATTATTTTTATTTTTATTTTTTCAATTAGGCTATAAATTAAAATTATGTCCAGATTTTGTATTAAATAATTTTTTTTATAAATGAAAATAATTCCTTAATTTTTTTTACTTATTTTTTATTTTTTTCAGAGACCTACTTAAATGTTATTTTTATATAATTAATTCTACTTATTTGATATATTAAATGTTATTTTATATAATTAAATGTTATTTTTATTCAAATATCAAATTAAGACTTTATTTGCCTATTTTATTTTATACCTATTGCTATTTTTTTTTGTCAACTTTCTATTTCTTGTGTAACTATGTGAATTAACCAATTTTCTTAAAATTAGTATATAATAAGTTTTTTTTAATAAGGTTTCTTATTTTTATTTCTCTTATATATTTTTATACCTCAATATTTTAGATATTTCATATTATTTTTTTTAATTTTCGGGTAACTTTTCTATATAGACATGTGTATGATTTTTGCACTAAAATTCTTATTTTATTATATCTCCATAACATTTATTTTTTAATTGCCAACCCATAATTTGTACCTAAAAATTTCTTAAAATCTTCGAAATTAATTCACTTAACTTATTTTATTTAATTTCGTTAAACTTATTTATTTTTAATTATTTGACAAAATTCTGGGATATTATAACTTTATACCAGCAAGTTGGAGATCTACATGGTCGACCATATAAAGCCTCATATGATGTCATGCCAATGCTGGCTTGATAGATGTTGTTATGAGCAAACTCACACAAAGATAAATATTTCCTCCAAGTTCCACCAAACTCCAATATACATGATGTGATCATATCCTCTAACATTTAAATCATCCTTTCAGTCTAACCATCTGTTCGTGGGTGAAATGTTGTACTGAGACAGACATGGGTACCAAATGAAGAGTGCATAACCTACAAAAATTTCAATGTAAATCACGGATCTCTATTCGACACAATAGACACAAGCACCTCGTGTAATCTCACAATCTCTCAAATATACAATTTGCTCAATCAGTCTATCGAGTCTCTGGTGTTCATCGGAAGAAAAGGTGCAGACTTAGTCGACTGGCCAACAACAACTGAAATGACATGATATCCACCCTGAGATCTAGGCATCTTGTAATAAAATCCATAGTAATGTGCTCTCATTTCCACTTTTGAATTGGTAAAGGTTGCATCTGACCACCAGGTCTTTGATGCTTAGCTTTTACTTTTTGGCATAGACTACATTTATGTTCATATTCTGCTATTTCTTCGTCCCGTGCCACCAAACCGTCTTCTTCATATCATGGTACATTTTTGTAGACCCTAGATGAATGGCATACTGAGATCTATGTGTCTTTTCAAGTAATGATACCCTAAACTCTCTATCAACAAGTATCTATAACCTTCCTTGATAATGCAACACACCATCGAAGCCTCTCTGCTAATCAACTTTGTCTGCACTGTCGACCCAAGCTTCATCTAAGTCAAATTGGAATCATGTTGTTGTAATTTCTTATTCTTTTGAATATGAGAGACTATTAGCTGAATATGCATCTGAGCACAAAGATCAACATGCGAATCTATAGAAAGAATACTCATCATAGTCACTCTTTCCAAAAGTTGTTATTCCTAGGCCATCTGGAAAGCTACTACACTAGTTTCTACTTGGTTCCTACTCAATGTATCTGCTACCACATTGGCTTTCCCATGATGATACTCCAAAGTGAAATCATATTCCTTTAAAAATTTCAACCATCCACGTGCCTCATATTCAACTCATTCTAATCAAATAGATATTTCAGACTCTTAAGATTTAATACATTGTGAACCTTTCTCCATATAGTAATGTCTCCATAGTTTCAACACAAAAGCTACTACTGTTAGCTCTAAATCATGCACTAGATAATTTTTCTCATGCACCTTTAGTTGTTTAGATGCGTAAGCAATCACTCGACTTTCCAGCATCAACACACCTCTCAAACCTGTTTGTGTTGCATATGTATATATTACTAATTCTTTTCCAAGCTATGAAAGTACTAAATTAGGAGTAGTAGTCAACTTCTTCTTAAGTTCTATGAAAGCCTCTTCACATATTGTAGTCCACAAAAATGATACATTCTTCTGAGTCAGCTTTGTGACTGGAGTGGCTAATTTAGAGAAACCCTCTACAAACTTCTTATAATAGCCAGCTAAACCAGAAAACTACGAATCTCAGTCACTATAGTTGATCTTGACCAATTGATAATAGCCTCAACCTTAACATAATCAATTGAAATACCCTCTGCACTTATTACATGACCAAAAATTTTCCATCATCTAGCCAAAACCCACATTTGCTGAATTTAGCATACAATCTATGCTCTCTTAAAGTCCTTAGAGTGATATGGAGATGTTGTTCATGATCTTTTTGAGTCTTAGAACAAATAAGGATATCATGAATATACACAATAATGAACTGATCAAGATATGGCTTAAATACCTTTTGGATTCAATTCATAAACGTGGCAAGAGCATTAGTTAATCCAAAATGTGACATAAGAAATTTATAATGAACATATATTGTTCTAAAAGCAGTCTTTGGCACATCCTTTTCTCGAGCCCTTAACTGATGATACCCAGATCTGTAATCAATCTTAGAAAAGAACTTGGCACCATTCAACTGATCAAATATATCATCAATGTGTGGTAAAGGATATTTATTGTTTATAGTCACCTTATTCAATTGACGATAATCTATACACAATTATAAGCTTCCATCCTTCTTTACAAATAATACAGATGCACCCCAAGGTGACATATTTGGGTTAATAAACCCTTTAGTCATCAACTCATGTAATTGCACTTTAAGCTCCTACAACTCTTTTGGCATCATTTGATATGGAAGAATGGAAATAAACATAGTATTAGGAATCAATTCAATAATGAAATCTATTTTTCGTTTAGGTGGTGACCCTAACAAATCATCTAAAAACACATTAAGGCAGTCACAAACTATTGGAATATCAGCTAACTGTATGCATTTTGCCTTTTCCTCCATTGAACACATACCAGCCAACATTCCTACTTCTTCATTAGAAGCCATACGACCTCGAATAGGAAGTTATGAGGATGTCATACCTCTATACCTAAATGAGGGTTGACCTAGTATCTAAAGGACTACTCTTTTAGAAAAGAAGTCAACACATGCATGATAGGCTGCCAACCAATCTATGCCTAGAATAGCATCAAACTCCAAAAATTTTAGAACTCTAAGACTCACAATGATTTCATGACCGCCATAGTTTACCACACAATTTTCACACACCATGTTTGGATATATTCTTTTATTGGCTGTTTTACTCAAAAATAGAGGTATGCTAGTCCTAACAGTTGACAAATGCAATTTATCTACCATACATCCAACAATAAACGATAAAGTCAATCTAGTATCAATCAAAACATACATAGGAGTATTATACATATCGATAATCCTTCAATAAGATGTTTACTAGAATCAAGATCAGACTCTATTACTGCTCTAGCCTGCTCACGCATCCCCCTGTAGTTCCACTTTCCTAGGTAGTAAAAGGTCTCTAAGGTGTAAACTATAAACACTGAAAAGCTCTATGTCCTGGCATCCCACACCTAAAGAAACTAAATAAAGGTCTACCTAATCCAGAAGTAGAAGATGCAACTTGAGACCTTGTATGTCTTGTTGCCATATAAGGTCTACTCTTAGTCTGTTGTTGTGGTCTCCTTGTCTGTGGTACACCTCTCCCTGCCATACGTGATTCTGGTAGTGGTGTCGACCCTACCATAACTGGAGCTATAGATGCCTCTATTTTGCTACCTTAACCACTATATATGCTTCTTGTTCAGTATTTTCCCTCTCTTTTGATAATATGGCATTTCTGCCACAGATGGACTCATTTGTTCTACTGATGCATTTGGTGTTGTTGGCAAGGTTGTCATCATCCTAGTAGCAGCGGTTCTCCTCATCTTAACATTAGCTTGGGCAATCTCAAAATCCCCAGCTTGTCTAGTTGCTTGCTCATATGTTTATACCCCTGTCGAAGCTAATCCCTCACGGATGCAATCACAATACCCATCTCGAATTCACTGCATCCGAAGCTTGTTCGTAGCTACCATCTTTGGAGCAAATAGAGCTAATCGATTGAATTCGTGCTCGTACTCTCTGACCGTCATACTTTCTTGAGTCAGGTGCATAAATTTGTTTCTCTTCTTATCTTTTTCACACATGAGGTAGAACTCTTCATAGAATAGCTCTTTGAACGTAGTTTACGTCTCAATCTCAACATCTCTAGTAGCCATTTGTCTCCACTAGTCATTTGCTTTATCAACTAATTTAAATCTAGCCAGTTTTACCTTTTCTACATCTAAAGCTTGCATGTCCTAAAAGATCATTTTCATCCTATTTATCCATCTTTCTATAGTTTTAAGATCAAGCCCTCCTGGAAACTCAATAGGACATTTATGCTTGAAAGCTTTCATTACTTTCTTGCACTTATCTCTCTCAATATTGGGATCCCCATATGTTGCCACCTCAACTTGAATTGGAATAGGATCAAAAACTGGTTCATCTCCTCTTCTCATAGGAACACTCGCACTACTATGTTCCCCTTCTGCTGGGACATTTTGTGGAGCTTATCTGTTGGCTTTCATTTATGCCAATAAAGTATCTGCTAATGCTCGTTGTTGTTGTTGTGAGGCAAGTATAGCTTCAATTGTCTGGTTCAACTTTTCATTAGGATCCATTGCTAATCTTGCTTTTTTTTCCCTTCAACACTGAAATTTACAAGCAAATAAAACTTCCTCAAGATCAAATTCCATGGTATTTGTTAGCCCAAAAGAACAATCAATATAAATACTCAAATAAGCAAATATAATATCATATAAAACTTTTATCTTTTTAAAGCTTTTAAATCCTAGGCTCTGATATCAAAATTGTCACAACCAACCTCGTAAAGGTGGACCAGACAATATACCATATACACTATACCTACGTATGTAATATTATGTTAGCCTCTTTGACCCCCCATATTCCATAATATCTATAAAAAAATTTGACAGTCTCCCCTAAAATTTTAACTTATCCAAGAGGAACATAATCACCTAACAAACAATTTATTATTCCATAAATCCATAACAAATAATATTTCACATACTACCATCAATCATACCACATAATTTATAATCTACAAATTTTCACACTCTTATCTAGTGTAAAAAAAATCACACCCCTCTACGTGATATTACATTTACAGTGATAAGCATAATTATACAAAATACAAGCTTACAAAACAATTAACTAGACACACACAGTTGTGAACGGAAGAGTACTCCAATCTTCTTGTGTTGGTCGCTTTCCATTTCTATCTATTCTTGAAATGTTTAAGAAAATAAATAAGCTACCACATGCCTAGTGAATTTTCTTTATCTATAGCATTTAGATGCATTTAATTAACCATATAGACAATCAAATTAAGTAAAACATTTGAATTCATCATGCAATTAAAACAATACATATATATATATATATATATATATATATATATATATATATATATGCAATTAACATAATGATCATGCTATTTTTTCAATCATGCAACATTTAATAAAAGCACATCCACATGCACATCTTCTAGAAATAAATTTAGTATTACTTCTTGTTTGGCCTTCACAATAGTAGACTACACCTCTAATTACCACATACTCCACAATAATTTTAAGGATTATCATGTAGAGAAAAGCTGATACTTCTAATGACATAGTCTCACATGGATTATCACATAATAACTAGTATTTCCCATGGCTCAGTCCATTGAAACGATACTGTATTTCAGATCTATTCTTGTGTAATCCCAAAAAAAATTGTGCAAAAATTCAATAAATAAAACAATTTTAGGAATGATTAACCATGAGAATTTTATGGAATCTTTGGTGCAAATAACATATATTTTAATGTATCACATAAGGTAGGAAAAAGAGGGAAATAAAACAAACAAAAAAAGATATATTTTTTTTGCAAGGCTACCACAATAGTGCCACAAAAAATGTGAAAAAAAACCTGTGTTTTGTCGAGGATGATGGATACCGTAGTATTCAAAATGGGTACGACAATATTGCGTCAAAAGCTCAAAGGAAAATATTGAAATTGCAATACCGCGGTACTACTATTGGGTAACAAAGTAGTACAAAGAATTTCCATCAAAAAGTATGGCAAAAACGAATTAAAATGTTCATCCGAACCAATAGTGCAGTACTTAGATGCAATTACCTTGTTAACACGACGAAAAATCTTAAAAATAAAAAAGAAGGTTTTTTCCGTAGAAGAGTACTAGAAACCCTAATTACTAAATCCTTGTGCATCACATTGAAGAAATAGCAAGTTTTTTTTTTCTGTTGGGAATACTCCAAACTTGCCAAATCCTACTCATTGAAACTCTATATATACCTGTCTACGCTCTCATTCTCTTTATCCTAGCAAGAACTGATAAGTCCTTCTTGCTTTCTCTACCTCCCTCTTGGCATCCCTCTTTTTCTTTAATTGTTCTAAACAACAATTGGGTTAATAGTAACGAAGTGCTGCACAAATTTCTCTGCTAGCAGTTGAGGAGATTTGAAGGGAATTCAACTGAAGGTTTAAGGAGTTTATTATTTTAAGGTGGAGATTATTTACAACTTTTACTTTATTATTTTGATTTAAATAAAGCTTGCACGTATTTGATGCTTTGAATATGCATGATTAATTATTATACATGACATGTAGAATATGCATGCCTAAACTTACATTAATAAATATGTATGCTATGTGATGATAAAATCTATGTTATGTTGTTATCATGCTCACATGTTTAATTTTTGTTTAAGTTTAATTTATTTACATGAATGTTATGTTTTTTCACTTAATCAAAGATTAATTGAGATTCTAACCACGTACATGAGCGAGGAAGGATTTCTTTCTGTGTGCTTCAACCATGCCGGACCATTGACTTAGAACTGGATATCAAGATTGACTCTAGAGTGAACTAGGTTTTCAGGAGTGATTCCACTTCATGGACAAAGGTTTGAGTCTCAAAATTGATCCTTATCCCTAGATTTGGAACATAGAGGTTAATCCCTTTTGATCTTAATTATAACTAAAAATAATGAACTATTTGAATCACATAATATTTTGAAAGTGTTTGACATGTTTGTCATATTTGTTGAAATAATGATTTAAATATTTGGAATGATCCACTAGGCTTCAAGCTCACCCCTTCTTTCTAATCTTTTAAGAAATTGATATATCAAGTACTTATGGCAAAACTCTTAGACTTTTTTTTTTGAGATTTTATTGAATTGTATGGCATGTTGGCCCAATTTATTTTATTCAAGTATTGAAGTTATTTTCTATAGTAGAACACAAAGGCTATGTACCTTTCAATTTTGAATTGAAATACAATAAGAAGAAATCAATTATAGAAAATTGTCATGTTCTTCATTTAGCTTGTACTATGCTACAATAAGTACAATAAAATGAAATACAATAGTAAACCATAGGTTTATTGATTTAGATACTTTTATTATTTGGCACGATCATTTGGGTTATGCTTGTAATACCCTAAATTCTTTTTACTCAATTAAATGAAATTTATCATTTATTCAGTAAAATTTGGGTGCAAAATGAAACTGGGCTCATTTTAGGGCTAAATTTGGCAGGTTCCAAAACTCTTATTTAGTGCCCCTTAGGAACCCAAAACAACTTGAAATGAAGAAAGATGACATGAACCAACCAAGGAGACTACATATCCAAAACTTATAACAATTGGTCAAAGTTAGGGTTTTCATTTGCCAAACGACCTTCAAGGGGTCCAAATTAGAAAGAATTGTCATTTAGGGTACTTTGGGGGATCGTAATGACTCAAAACAAAATGGAATGGCATGAACTAACAAAATGAATGAAATATCCATAAATCAGAACAATTGGCCAAGATTTGAATTTTCATTTGCCTAGTGACCTCAGTGGGTCTTAAACAAGAAAAGTTTTTGAAGAAAAATCACTTAGGCCAAACCATACCTTAAAATGTGCATTAGTAGGTTCATGTGATTCCAAAACTATAGGATATAAATCATAATTCTATGTAAAAGGAGATATTAATTTTTATTTGATTTTTGTGAACCCATGAAGTCATGGCCACCCCTACTTGATTGTGTGCACCAGCACCCACTTAAGCCAAAATCGGCCCAACCACGTACATGTGTCTGTGTGCACATGTGAGTAACTCTATTTAGATAGTTTTTTGGAACCAAGATGAACATCTTTGACTATTACATGGTGTCCCCTCAAATTTAATATTGTACACCCATACTTGATGTCCAAGAAATAAGAAAATGGGAAAGTATTCCTTGTGTGTTTGTATGATAAGCAAGCAAGGAAACCAATAAGGAAAGTTGCCATGAGCACATAGGGGACGTCCCATTTGAATTAGAATATGATTTAAACCTCTTTTGTTTCAACACATAGTTAGGAAACAAGATTGTACTCATATCTTTTGAATTAGAAAGCCATAGTAGTCTCACTTGCCAACCATGAGCACACTTGCCCTCTTTATGCAAACCATCCCCTTTATGTATAGAAACTTGCCCAAATTTTTGTGAGCTTCCCAAGCTGCCCAAGGCTGCCCTTGGATGTCCCTTGCTCACTTTCATCTCATCTCAAAGCAAAGAGTTGATACTTCCCTTTTTGTTTGTTCTTGCCCTCTTCTTGGCACCTCTTCTCACCCTCTTTTCTCTCTTGTGTGAGAAGTTCTTATTTCAGTATTTTAGAGAGTTGTTGAAGTAGTCTTGTTGGTGGTTTAAAGTTCTGAAAGTGGTTGATAAGGCGAACCTCTGCCGATTCAACAAACACTCGGATTAAGGTGGAGGGGATTTCTTAAACCTACACTTTTCTATTTTAAATTTCTAGCATATTCTTGCTTGTTTAAATTCTAATTTTTAGCATGTCTTATTTTAGTTTCAGCATGTTTAATCATATTTTAATATTAGTTAGCATCTTTTTATGTTTTAATCACTCATTAGAGCATGTCATGCTTAGAATCCATGTTTAGGATTTAATTCAATGTTTCAAGCATGCGATGTAATGTTTTCATGCTTTCTTGGTTGTTTAAAATTTTGATATTTATATTTCGAATTTCTTTTATGATTATGTGATTCTTAATATAAAAAATTGAAGATAAGAACCACGTACTGTCATAGTGACCCATATGGGTGCTATGGGGCGCAACTAAGGGATACTTGGTATGTGGCATCCAATGAAAAGTAACAAAGAAATTTCTTTCTACCATAAAGAGGGGTATCTAAATTAAGAACATCAAGGGAGTAGAACCCCTTTCAGTCTTAACGTCAACTACAACCAAAAAGTTGTTTGAATCATTTAATGCATGAAAGTGTTTGAATTTGGATGTACTATTGATTTGAAATAGTAACTTAGTTGTTTAATGAATGATCCACTGGGCTATGTGCTCACCCCTTCCTTTTATTTTTCAGGAAATTGACTTGAATCATGAAGGCCATGGATATTAGATTATTTCTAAGTTTTAAAAGTTCTATTGTAAGGTCATGTTGCCCAAATTTTGAATTTAAGACTTCCATTGAATTTTATTTAAGTTTTGAAAGTTATGTACTCAAGTTTTGATTTAAGAATGTAACTTTCTTTATTTTATTTGAATAAATAAAGAGTTTGAAGTATTCCTTTATCTAATTGTATAGCCTTATTGAATTGAAATTTAATACATTGTGATGTATCCATGAACGTTTTTAATAAGTGTTTAAATAAAAGAATTGAGATGCAAGTTGTGTACTTATAAATGTAGCATAGGACCCAACCCGCCTTGTGGTTGAGCTTAAACTTATTTCTAGGGGGTTGGGGTGTTATAATGATGCATCAACTATGATGAAAAACATAATGGAAAGTACACTTGGACATCTATTAAAAAAATAAAAGTGATGATTTCTCATGTACTACATGTTCTTAAGGCAAATTAATAATAAAACCAACACCAGCTAAACTTGGAACTAAATCCTCGATATAGTTGGAAAGAATTCAAGGTAACATATGTTGTCTCATTTATCCATCATATGGATCATTTAAATATTAAATGGTTTTAATAGACATATCTACAAGATGGTTACATGTGTACTTGTTATCAACTTGTAACTTGGTGTTTGGAAGATTATTTGCTAAGATAATTTGATTAAGAGCACACTTTTTAAACTATCCAATTAAAAATATTTAATTAGATAATGGTAGTAAACGCCCCTCACGTGCTTTTGATAATTATTGCATGTCAACAGGATTGAATGTTAAACATCCTATAGTTCATGTTCATATACAAAATGGTCTGATAGAGTCTTTTATAAAGCTCCTACAGCTAATAGCTAGACCATTACTTATAAAAACAAAACCTTGATTTTAACTTGGGGATGTGTTATTTTGCACACTACAACACTTGTGCTCATAAGGTTGACTAAATATCATAAATATTCTATTTTACAATTGGCTTATTATCATGAACCCAATATTTCTCATTTGAGAAATTTTAGTTAAGTAATATATGTGTTAATAGTACCTCCACAACATACTAAATTGAGATCCCAAAGAAGGTTGAGAATATAATTCGGTTATAAATCTCTTTTGATATTAAAATATCTTGAACCATTAACTAGAGATGTATCTATAACAAGATTCACTAATTGTTATTTTGATGAAACAATATTTTCAACATTTGAGGGAGAAAATAAGCCAATTACAAAGGAGATAACCTAGAATAGAACATTTTTAAATCATCTTAATCTTCAAATAAATTTAAGTAAACTTGAAGTTTGAAAAATAATTCATTTACAAAATATATTAAATCAGCTGCTAGATGCATTGGTTGATTTCAAATGGTTACCAAGTCGTATATACCAACCAAAAACACACCAAAAACGATCCATGTCCTAGAAAGACAATCATTAAGTGTAACACCCCTCCTCCCATACCCGAGCCCAAGTCATCAGACGCTATAATTTTCTTTCTTAATATTTTTTGGCCGCCCAGGAGGCGAGCCCATGTTGCATTATCATTATTCTATTTTCTTTTCCATATCCATGAGATATCTTGTACACATTAAACTATATACAAAAAAATCTATGACGCCATAAAATAAAATAAATCCTTTATTATTTAATAGCAAAATTAAAGGGTAATAATTTAACTTTTTTTACAATAAAATGAAATAAATAAATTTGACCTACATGCCCTACAATGAGATTAAATAAAATTTTTTATAAATTAAACAACTCTCATGTAACCTTGATAATTAGTTTCCTAAAATATTAAAAATAAAAGGTGAGCTATAAAACTCAGTAAATCATCCCAAATATTTGATTCATTATTTTGACAAAATAAAACATGCACAACAAGTACTTACAAGAAATTAAATGATTCAAACAATTTGTTGTTTTACTTGTCATTAAAGATCGAAAAGATACCCCCCAGCATTTCAGCCTTAAGAAAAGAGCTACTATACTAAACTCAAACTCATTGGAGCAAAGTAGAATCAATTCCAAACCCTTTATTACCTTACAACCCTTGTTTGGAATGTTCATGGTGCAAATTCGACCCCGTGCCAGTACATGGTTAAAATCTCTAATTAATCTTTTATTAATCGTAATAGCATAACAAATAACTATTTAAACATAATTTAAACATTCCAATGGTATAACATTACACCACAAATCAACATTCAAAATAAAGCAGGAAGGATGACTTTTTGATTTCTGATGTAAAAGATCGTACAATACGCAACTACAGAGCGTAATCTCTCAGTCAGGAACAATATAATAATTTAATTGCATAAAAAATGTTTGTAAAAGAAAACTAACCACACAAGTAAGCATTATTTAAATCAAAATAACAAATTAAAATATGGGAATCATTTCACCTCAAGATCGCTTCATAAATTCCTTTAAGAACTTTTTCGCCAAGATCTGTGTAGTACTTTGTTGCTACTACTTCGCAGACTATTTAGAACAACTCAAGAAAAAGAAAACTAAAGGTGCCAAGAAGGAGGCAGAGAGAGCAAGTGTTGTTCAGTTCTTGCTGGGATGAATGAAACGAGTGGGGTGGGGAGGTTATATACAGTCTTTCGGGGTTACTTTTATAATATTTTTCTTTCTTAATGTAGAAAACTTTCTTGTTTACTTGATTGGGACAGCTAAAAGTTTAGGGTTTGAGATTAGGATTTTTTTTGTATTTTTTCGCGATTTTTCTAGCATTTAATTGTATTTTTTGGTTTTTTTTTGTTTTTTGTATTTTTTATTTTATTTTTTAAAATAAGTGCACTCCTTGAGCGCATGGCCCGCGTGTGGCCCAGTGCACCAGTGTGCAGGCGCATGGGCCTAAGGCCCATGTATATATATATATATACATATTTACTTATATATATCTATGTATATTTTTTTTTCTTTTTTTTCAAAGTTTATAAATACATCTAATCATATGTTTTTGTACCTAATAATTTAAATTAGTTTACATATACATTTTCACACACACACACGCATATATATATACATTTACACATTATTAAATACTTATATTTAATATGTACGCATACTTATAAGTACACCACACATCTATATATTTATATTTATTATTATATGATTTCATGTTGCATTAAAATGTATTTCATTTTTCTTACTACCTTAATATACATAATTTATGTAACCAAATATTACTAACTCCTCAAAGTTGAATTATTTTATTTCATCGAATTTCGTACAAAATTGTCAGGTATTACATTTTACCCCTCGTAAAAGTATTCCATTCTCGAAATTTGCATTACTATAAGTGTTGTTTGGTTTAAGGATTTCTAGTAAAGAGGTTTAGGTATTTATTTTGTATTTCACTTTCTAATTCCCAAGTGGCTTATTCTACTCCATGATATTTTCAGAAAACTTTGACTAAGGGGATATCTTTTGTTCTCAGGCTCTATACCTTGTGATCGAGAATCCTAACCACGCTTCTTCATACGTGGCATCATTTTGGATGTCCACCTATTTCCAACAGATTATGTGGGAGGGATTTGGTTCATATTTTGTAACACCCCAACCCCCACGTTCTTTGATTTGAGAGTTGGACATAACCACCGTTCCTTTTGACGGTGGACTTAACCAATTGGCAGGTTGGGTCGATGTTACTTTACAAGCGACACACACTTGACTTTCTATTTTTCAATACCACATGCCTTAGAATAAATTCAATAGTGCAATTTCACATTTAATAAAATCAAGGCATT